>CM022298.1:469083079-469246573 GCA_011799875.1 Thinopyrum elongatum
GGCTCAGCCTTCGTCCCCCAGGAGAGCCCCAGCCGGAGTAGGCCCATTTGTGGCTCCGGCAGTGAGCGAAGCCAGGAGATGCCGCGAGTGTGTGTGTTGCGAAGACTGTTTCTTCGTCCTCGTCTAGGATTAGGACCCTGTAGTTCGGAGTGAGTTGTTGCTGTTAGCTGCCTAGTAAGGTTGTGCTTTGTTGTAATGCTTGTACCGCTTGTGCCTGTGTGCTGTTGTAATGTTATGTATGTCTGTTTGCTCTGTGTGTTTGGTTCATCTGTCTCTCTGTTAAGCAGAAATGTTTAACAGAGCTGGCAGTGGATTCTTAACAAGATTTTAGTCAGTAGAGCACTTACACCTAATGACATTGGACTCGCCCGGAGTCCCTAATAAAATGCGAGCTGGTGTAGGTGTATGTATATGTATACCAGGAGTACATACACCCACTAGCATTAAAACACCTTAGTGTAATCTGCTCGATATGTTTCTTTCATCTGTCTGTATTTTGCTGCGATGTGCATTCTGCATTTACCTGCATATTAGTCTGAATGGATTGCATGTGTATCATGTGAGCAATGTCTGCACGCCAAGTTCTTTCTCCTGAGTACAGCCGCCGCAGTACTTGGGTATAGTGCAAAGCCGCCCATCCATACCCATCTATGCTTACTCCATTTGCCAGTTTTCCCGAACCCAGCGTTCTGGAAAACCAGCTCTATCTAATAATTTCCTCGGTCCCAAAATCTTTTCCCAAACCCAGCTGCAATCTCGGAGAAATTCTGATAAATTTTATTGCAGCATAAACCGTTACAACCCCTCCAGTCCAAGATCTAAACCCCGATTCTACCTCAACCCCCCTCACTCATTGTGGATGTCGTTCAGCGAGGAGCAACCAGCAGCGTGGCCTCCACACTGGTAGAGCTCCGCTGACCACACCGCACTAACCACAGACCCAGCGGCGCCTCTGTCATCATCTTGTGTGATGCTGACCGACCACCCCCCCGCCCCGCCGCAGCTCGCGCTTATTTCGCCGGCCTAAGACAGTGTAGATGATCACCAACCACCGCTCGGTTAGCGGCATCTCAACGATCATCGAGGATCATCGCACATAGCAGCAGCGAGAAGCCAACCAATGCTGCCAGCAGACTCGCCAAGAGGATGGTGATCAGCTTCGACCCCACGTCCGCCATTAACGCCTTGCATCGCGCTCCTGCAATAAGAGGGAGAAGGAGAAGAGGAAGAAGAGGTGAGGAAGGATGCGAGGTGGAGGAAGAAGAAGAAACTGTGGTCGTTTTTATATCCCAAGTCCGGTGTACTGTGAGCGAGGTCCAGGAGAACCGTGCGTCGCTCGATCACCGGCGTCCAGGAGGCGAATCCGCGAGCAGTGCCGACCGGCGCTGGCCCGCGATGGGAGTGCTCTCTGCGTTGGTCCCATGCACGCCGCGCACTATCGCCGTAGGGTGCTTTATGCCCCAGAAGCTAGGCGTGCGCAGTGCCTAGCCGCACTCAGGACAACGCGGGAGTGAGAGAGAGCCGTTGGCCGGAGAAAGAAGAAGGCTGCTAGTGGACCCTAGGCCCACCTGTCAGCGAGAGAGGCCACTGTTCATTGTGGTGCCCTGGGCATTTTTGGAAAAAGGGAATTCTGCTTTTTCTAAAAATGTCAGGGCTACCCAGCGGCCCCTACCCGAGGAGTAGATCCCGCGATATCCGTATCTCGATCTGGGTGTACCAGTTTTCGATACTTTTAACTCGGTTGTTTTCAACCACAGGGTTAAAACTCAACCCAGAGATTTTCCAGGAGGCGTAATATTTGTTCTGAGCTAACCCTAGGAATCTCAAGGACGAGATTCTCTTAAGGGGGGAGGGTTTGTAACACCCCAAAAATTGGGTTATCGATTTTTGTGCTGTTATTCCTTCCTAGTTTTTCACTCCCAAATTTTTTCCTCTGGAATCTGGTGAATGACCAGGTGAATCCAGGCAATCCTCAACCTCTCAGTGCCTTCTTATGCTCTTGTGCCAGTCAAGCTCCTGCCAGTAAACCCTGAATCTCACTCAAACCCTAGTTCCAAAATATTGGAACTGGAAATCCTGCCTTTGTGTTTACAAAGGAGCTATCATTTTCCTTGCTTTGTTAATCCTCCCAAAATTTCCAGAGATCCTCCTTCACTCATAAACCCTAGATGTGCAAAAATATTGCCAAGTCATATGCAATATTTCTCATCTAGAATTAATTCCTTTTTCTGTCTTTCCGAGGAATTAAATCCAGCAAAATATCTATCCATCTCCAAAGTTCATGAAAACTTGTGGAGATATTCCTTATGATCATATTGAGCTCTCATAAAAATATTGGCCATAATTAAATAAGGGAAATTGCTTTTTCCTATTTTAAGCCAATATTTCAATTTGGGGCCTTTCCAAGGGAACTACCATTTTGGTAGCTAGGAAAAATCCCAAATAAATTGTGGAGCTTGTCCTATCTATATATTCACCATTTCCATCAAGATATCAAGTTCCACCCATTAAATTTTGAGCACAACACCACTTTGCAAATTCTGTCCAGATTTCTAGTTTGCAAAGGAAGTGCTTGATTCCTTGATCTCCTTGGGCTGAAATTTTGCAGGGTGATTCATTATGATATATTACCCTTGGACACCAAAAACTAGCCCATTTCATTTAGCCAATCTTCCCCAGTAAATTATCTAAGTTTCTGTTCAGATTGCATCATTGTGAAGGAAGTACCCTCATAGATGATCAATTTGAGCTGAAACTTTTCCAGCTATCTCTAATGACCAAATCATCACTCTACACCAAAAATCATCCAAATCCATTTATCCATTTGACCTCTACTTCCTCATTTGCATTTCTGGTCAGATTGGTCCTTAGTGAAGAAAGTACCAGATAACTTTTCCCATTTGAGCTGAAACTTTGCCAAGTTAGTCACCTTAGTGAACAATCAAACCCTGCCCAAGATCTAGCCAAGAAGAGCATTGTGGTTGCCACGCTACGTGTCAAACACTTTGTGCTGGAAACTGTTTGACCCAGGGTGTGGTCACACCAGAGCTCCCTGTTCCTGATTGAGGGGTCAACTCAGCTCAAGGAAGATTGGAGAGCACGGCAGACATAGTTTGGCTTCATATAGCGCGTGGCATAGCCGTGGCCATGCGGTGACCACATGCAGAGCGCGTCAACTGTAGGCCTTGTGCCCCGTACGCTTTGGGAGCTCATCTCCAGAGAGTTCTGGCTTGTCTAGCCGTGCCGGCGAGCTCTCCACTGTGTGCATGAGTCTTCTGGAGCCTTCCTCCCCTCGTCCTGAAGCTCGTGCCTGCCTCTGCCGACCTCGGGTCATCGACGGAATGCCGTCACCTCGCCATGACTCTGGAAACTCCGGCCGTCGTCTCGCTCCTTCCCGAGCCCTCCTCCCCAAGCCTATTTAAGGCGTGCCCCGAGCTCTCCTCATCACCAGCAGCCCCAGCCCCTCCCATTCGAGCTCCCCAAGCTATGTCCTCGCCCACAGCAGAAGCTCTGCCCTCCCACGGCCGTGAGCCGCCACCCACTCCCCTCTGCCAATCCCAGTCCGTGGCCCTCCCCTCTTCCTTCCCTCTCCACCCGAGACCTCCTCTACGGCCTGCCGAGCCACCGCCGTTCTTGTTTTAGCTGGGGAGATGCTGCCGGAGTGGCCTCGCTGCCGGCCAATGGCCGCCGTGCCTTGGTCAGTGGCATCGGCAGTGTGGGCTATCCCCGACGACCGTTCGGCCACCTGCGGGTGCGGCTGAGCCCCACCAACTCACCCCACCCCTCCATGAGCGCGGCCATGACCCCACTCGTCAGCATCGAGCCCGAACGCCGCCGACTCCGCTCTCTGTCGCGGGAGGAATAAAGAGACAGAGGAAGGGAGAGAAGAGATGAGGCGGGGCCCGCATGTAAGCTAGAGGAGAAGAGTCAACCCGGGCCCAGCGGCTGCAAGTGGAAGCGCACTTAGTGCATTACACTTTCTGTTCACTGAAAGCGTATTTCCTAAAGTGCGCTTTCATTTTTTTTCAGTCCGAAACTGCTACATAGCGAACGTTCACTCGTTAAGCACTGAAATGCACAGTTTTCTGTCCATTTCCCTGCCTAACGAACGAACGACCGTATCTTTGCGACCGTAACTCCGATTGAGGTAAAACCAACGCCCACGTCTTCAGATCATCGAGCCCGTTCCGATGGCATCATTTTCATAATGTTTTCACACTGTGAAAATGACCATTTTGCCCTTGCCCTTCGATCAACCCCTTTGAGAGGGAAACCTTTTCGGCAAATCTTTCCGGAGTTTTATCCCACTTCCACCCGGCGTATTCCTTCACCCCCAGGCAAGCCAACCTCTTATCATGAGCTCCGGACTTGCGTGATGACTTTGCTTGCACCCTGTGTATTCATCGTAGCACATCTGTATCACCTGTTAGTCTGCACTTGCATACACCTGTTATATCATCTGATGGTAGCATTACTTTGCATCTAATATCATGACTTGTTTTCATGCATACCTTGCCATGCTAGTAACCATATTTTGAATACCATTATCATGATAGTACCATGATTTGATCTCATGCCATGTTTGTCAATGTTGTCATGATTCTGCTATGCTGATGTTAAGTGATGGTTCACACTTATAATTGTTGAAGTAATGGTGCGATGGTGGAGATGCTGAATTGAATAAACTAAACTTAGTCGGTTGATCTAGAGTCACCTGTCCGGGCTTATTCGTGCAGCCACATTTGCCGGTATGGGACGGCCTTGACTTTGTCTAGCTTTGTGCACTTTCACCGGTACCACCAACTAGGGAAGGTTATGCGTGCGTGCTGCCCTAATCAGGTAGGCGGCGATAACCTTGTGAGCCTAGTTGTATGTTTAGCCCAGGAGTCCCCGTTTGGGATAGTTGTGTTGGCCACGACGGTGGCAGGTGTCAAGAGTGACACAGGGGCCACCCACGACATGACCCTGGGAGGGTATTATTGTCAGTGGTACGATGAAGGAGTCACGGGTTAGGCAGGTTCCGTTGGAGCAACGCTAGTCCACCCGAATGGGATCACGAGGTCAGGTGCTCCATGGTGTGGGTAAAGTGCGCAACCTCTGCAGAGTGTAAAATCTATTCGAATAGCTGCATCCACGGTATTGGACAGCCCGTCCAGACCTCACTAGGTGGTCAACCGTAACAGTAATAATGATGGAAGAACTTGTCTTATATTTGGAAGTGCTTAGTGGATCATGAGTATTTCGAGGGTTGTGGGACAACCCAGAAGAGAATAAGTTGGTAATCGGTAACAGTAAGCACTTTGAGCACCTATTGTGATCATTGCCATGCTATGTTATGTAGATTATATGCTAGATCCATGTTATGCCATGCTTGATCCATGCCTTCCTGTTAATTCCATGCCATGTTTAGAATAAATTCTTATAATAGCATAGGGCTTGCTTTGTCATCTGCTTGTTTGGATGCTATGTATTTGGTTGTCTTGCGAGTACATTCAAAGTACTCACCTAGCCTTGCCCTTGGCCAGTTGCAGGAGAAGATCCGTCAGGCTAGATCGTAACCCAGCCAGTCCTGTGAGTTGTGGAGCCCAGCCAGAGACGTCGTTGCCGCTGAACCAAGACCTTCGCTGCCATTTTAGTTAGCCTTGGAGCTATGTAATATTGTTGTAAGCAATAGTATTGTAATACTCCATTTAATATAATAAAGCCATTTTGTGCCTGGAATTGCTGTATCATGTCTTTGACGTGCGCCAGATCTTATCCTGGGGCTGGCGTGCGTCGGCCCTCTATCGGGGTGCCACATTTATGTAATCCGCGGTCTCGTTGCGCTTTATTATCACCGGTGGCGAACTTTGATGCCCAGTGGATATAATATGCCGTAATTTCTTTATTGTATAGTCTAGGTTTATTCTTAGTCGTTATGCTGTAATTTAGGCCGGAAGTTTCAACGGATCTCAATGTTGTCGGTCTTCAGGCCGGCCCGTAACTCACTATATATGGGCCGAAACGTGGGTCTATAATCATCTTGGGCCATTAGCAGGTCTAAACGTATAGTAGTTTTCCGCCTTTAACAGGCCGAGTAACGTTCTGGCCAGCTGGGCCAGAGAATACCATGGGCTTTTAACAGGCTAAAAACTAGATTGGGCTAGCGTTGAGCCGAAAAATTCACGGGCCAACACAGGCCGAAACTGTCTTAGGCCCATGTTTGGCCCAAATAGCAAACGAGCCGTTAACAGGCCAAAATGTGTCTGGGGCCCTGTTTGGCCCAATAAAATTATGGGCTTTAAGCAGGCCGGTATCAACGCGGGTCGTATGCCTATCTGTGTCATGGGCCATTACCAGATGGGCTGTAAGCAGGCCGAATTCAATACGGGCTGTAATTAGGCCTAACTATTACACGGGCCATTAACAGGCCGATGGGCTGAAATTTATCCACGAAGACTACGGGCCGTTTAGAGGCCTAAAGTCACTTCGGACAAGAAATAGCCCAGTTTCCACACGGGCCGTTAAATGGGCTAAAGTGAAATCGGGCCGACAACGGCCCAGATGCACCAAGGGCCGCTAACAGGCCGAAACGATTATCGGGCCGAACTGGTAAACGGGCATTTAACAGGCTGAAATACAAACCCGGCTTAGAATGGGCCCAAAAGAACGATGGCCTGTCAACGGGCCTGATCTGATATGGGCCGTAATTTAGCCCAAAACACGATAGGTTGTGAACGGGCCAGATCTAATATGGGCCTTAATTTGACCCAAAACATGGCAGACTGTTAACGGGCCGGGCCACTAGTATCTGAAAAAATATGGTGGGCCTTTAGCTGGGCCGGCCTTTTTACCATAAATGGGCCACTGTTGGGCTATGCCACGTGTCGACATATCATAGGTGTCTTCCGTCCATTGTATGGATGACATCTGTCCAAATGATGAGCTGACACATGGATCCTTCGGCGAATGAGAATTTTACACGTGGAAAATCCCCATTGGTCCGGGCTGTTAACGGGTTATCGGATCCAAACCGGAACCCGATAGCTTAACGGCGACCCGTTACGGTGGATGCCACGTGTCGGTTACCCTTGACGAAAGCACTTCCATGACGCGCCTTATCGTCATGGAAGTGCACACTTCCATGATGATAATTTTGGTATTGTCATGGAACACTTCTACGATAGCACAGGTATGACTATCTTGATTCTGTCATAAAATCGTCGTGGATGTACATGCATGACAGAAAATGTGACCTACTGTGACAAACATGTATCATCACGGAAGTGGTTTTTTTGTAGTGAGAGACGTGTCAGCAGTGGACGGAGCAAATCCAAGATGTCAAAGAACCGAGCCAAGTCGGGCATGCCATGCACGAGGAGCCTGCTTAAGTCCATAAAGCGCCTTAACAAGATGACACAAATGATGTGGACGAGCAGGATAAACAAAACCTGGAGGTTGCTACATGTAAACCTCTTCCTCCAAGACCCCATGGAGAAAATCATTCTGAACATCAAGCTGACGCAGAGACCACCCTTTGGCAACAACCATGGACAAAAACAGACGAATGGTGGTAGGTTTGACAACTGGACTGAAGGTATCCTCATAATCAAGACCACACCATTGTTTAAACCCTTTGGCCACCAACCGTGCCTTGTATCGCTCAATAGAACCATCAGCATGCTTCTTTACCTTAAACACCCACTTGGAGTCAATGAAGTTGACACCAGACACAGGAGGAACCAAGCGCCAAGTATCGTTCCTCTGTAGCGCCTGAAACTCCTGCTCCATGGCACTGCGCCAATGAGGAATCCGAAGAGCCACCTAAAAATGTCGAGGCTCAGCAGTGGGGTCAGCATCTGTCTGTGCCATACATGCCGCAATCCACGCAACCGTGCCGTCAGTGCGCTCCTTCGGCCGAACAATACCACTTTGACTGTGCATACGAGGACGCAGAATAGCGGTAGGTGGCGGAGGTGGCAGCGGAGACAGAGTCAATGAAGATGGTGATGACGACGCATACTGCTCCCCAGACGCAGAGCCAGTCGCGCCAGGTGACCGGCCTGGCGAGGAAGTCATGGACGCCGGCTCGGCCAACGCGAGCGGGGATGCCGGCTCGGCCCCCGTGAATGAGGCTGGCTCAGCCGGCTCAGCCAATGCGTGGCCAACCCCATGCTGGACCGGGGTGACAGGGCCCGACTCGGCCAGTCCCGGCGGCAAGCCAGGTGACGGAGGGACATCGCAAGCGGGCTCGGCGAACGTCCGAGGGTACGCAGGCGGCTGCTCATCCAGAAGCTCGAGGCGTGCTCCGCGCCCAGTACCTGCACCATGGTGAGGTAGCAACAAGGGGGTATATGCAGCATCAACAAATTGACCAGGCATAGGTAAAACATATTTCTCAGGTGCAGTGAGAGTGGTGGAGGTGACCGGAAATGCGGAAAAAGGAAAAACATTCTCATCAAACACCACATCACGTGAGATGTAGATGCGGTTAGAGGGAACATGAAGACACTTGTACCCTTTATGAAGAGAATATAACCAAGAAACACGCACTGTTTAGACCGAAACTCCAACTTGAGTTGGTTATATGGACGAAGATGTGGCCAACACGCACACCCAAAGACCTTGAGAAACGTATAATCAGGAACTTCATTCAGCAAGAGCTCAAGTGGTGTTTTCATTTGACGGAGTCGTGTAGGAAGTCTGTTAATGAGAAAGCATGCGGTGGAAAACGCATCACTCCAAAACCAGAAAGGAATGGGGGCATGGGCAAGCAAAGCAAGACTAGTCTCAACTATATGACGATGCTTACGCTCAGCTACACCGTTTTGCTGATGTGTATGAGGACAAGACACACGATGTGTAATTCCAAGCTTATTAAAGAATGCATTGAGGTTGTGATACTCACCCCCCTCCAATCGGATTGCACATGAATGACTTTATGACTAAGCAGACGCTCAACATGCGCTTGGAATTGCAAGAAAACACTAAACACATCAGACTTGTGTTTAAGAAGATAAAGCCAAGTGAACCTACTGTAAGCATCAATGAAACTGGCATAGTAATTATGACCACTAACACAGGTTTGGGCATGGCCCCATACATGCGAAAACACAAGTTCAAGCGGTTTATTGACTACACGACTCGACTCTGAAAAAGGAAGCTGATGACTCTTGCCTTTCTGGCAGGCATCACAAACTGCATCAACATGTTTATTGGACACGACTGGAAGCTCATGACGATGAAGTACATGGCGAATGATGGGAGTGGCAGGATGACCAAGGCGCACATGCCAATGTGATGGAGACACACGAACACCGCTGAAAGCACTAGGAGCTGGTGGCACATCAAGTGCATAGAGACCATTATTGCGCAGTCGACCTCTAAGGAGTACGTCCCTCATGTCCCGGTCCTTAACAAAAAAAATGAAAAGGATGAAATTCAGCAAGAACATTATTATCACGAGTAAGTTTAGGAACTGAAAGGCAAACTACGTGAAACAAAGGGAACACGAAGGACATTAAGAAGACATAATTGTGTGGATCGATGAGTAAGAAGTGATGCCTGACCAATATGTGAGATGTACATACCTTCCCCATTAGCGGTGTGAACCTGATCGTGTCCACAGTATTGCTCCTGTGTAGAGAGCTTTCCCATCTCACTCGTCAGGTGATTGGTAGCTCCTGTATCCATGTAGCAAGATGCATCAACTGGATAGGAAGGAGTATGCCCCTGCTCATGACTCGCCAGGGCAGCCTTCTTCTCATTACCTTTGCCATTGTTCCTGATCCCCAAGAAATCCTGCTTGAAGCGACGATGACACCGGGAGGCAAGGTGACCATCAAGTCCACACAGCTGGCAGGGGACCTGAGCACCACATGAAGGGCAGCAGGCACGGACTCGACCTCCGGTGGAGGTAGTGGTGTTCCGCGAAGGAGGTGTGGTCGGCGGAGGTTTGCCACCGGTTGGTGGCGTGTAGGGTTTGCCTTTCCCACGCGTTGCAGCGTTAGCGGAAGGGAAACTCGACGTAGAGCAGCGAGCCTGGATGCGCTATTCCGTGGCAACAAGGCGCGCATACAACTCACGCGGCTAGATGGGAGTGTCACGACCATTGATATTCTCCACCAAATTATCATAGTCGTCACCCAGTCCATTGAGCACATAAGAGGTGAACTCCTCCGGACCAACAGCCTTGCCGATGGAGGCAAGTGTGTCAGCCATACCCGTCACCTTGTTAAAGTAGTCAGTGATGGTGAGGTCATGAAGCTTCACCTCCCCAAGCGCAGTGCGAAAAGCAT
Source organism: Thinopyrum elongatum (assembly GCA_011799875.1). Taxonomy (NCBI): domain Eukaryota; kingdom Viridiplantae; phylum Streptophyta; class Magnoliopsida; order Poales; family Poaceae; genus Thinopyrum; species Thinopyrum elongatum. The sequence goes on from CM022298.1 coordinate 469,093,357, forward strand.
GAGCACGCACCTGGGACTACAAAGCAAAACTGGTATGAAGAGTCGTCCATGCATCCCAAACGTAGCGGCGAAGATGACCGGCGACGAGACTCCCTCCATGAGAGAGGACTGGATAGCGGAGAGGATGGCTTGATCTTGAGCCACCCACGCATGATGCCCGGGATGATATGGCGGAGGGCACGACAGAGTACCATCAACAAAGCCCTCCAAGTAGTGACTGCGGAGAAGCGGCAACACATGTGCATGCCACAACAGGTAGTTATCTGTCATGAGCTTCACCGAGATGAGGTGCACGAAGTAGAATGGTGCAGTAGCGGCGACATGATCCAGCAGAGGCGGCATATAGTAGCCCTGATGCGGACCACCACCAGGCGTCGGCGAGATGTGAACGGGCTCCATTGAAGAAGCCGCAACCGACGGAGGATACGGCAGTGGGGCAGCACCATAGTACGGCATGATCGGAGGAGCCGGCTGGTACCCGTCATAGATGGCCGGTGCAGAGCTGTAGGGCACCGCAGCAACCGCATGCGCTACACTGTAGGAGGCCGTGGGCCACGCGCCGTATACGGCCGCAGGCGACGTCCCGTGCACATCCGCAGGTGATGCGGGAGATGGCCCCGCGGGCCACGCGCCATATACGGCCGCGGGCGACGCCTCGTATCCAACTGCATGCAGCATGCTCGATGGCACCGCGTGCGTAGCGTAGGGCACGGCGTAGGGCTCGCTCGCTGGCACCGCGGGTGTGGCGGTGTTGACGATCAACTTCCTCTCTGACCTGCTGACCGAGTCGTGCACGTAGCCTACGCACGATCTCCTCTAACTGGCGCACGTCGCCCATGTACTGAGCGCTCTGCGCCTCTGTTGTATCACTATATATACGAGTGTAATACGATTGCAGCACCACAAGGTGCATTGCTCTCTCTCTTCTCAAGTCTACATGGTATCAGACGCTGCCATCTTCTTGCGTTCCTGATCGCCTTCCGCTGCCTCTCCGCCGATCTCTGCCATGGCCACTCCGCCACCACCACCTCCCCCACCCCCTGGTCGCGGCCTCGCCGGCGCCTTTGCTGCTGCCGCCGCCACAACTGCGGCCCCTACTACCACCACCGACCGCACCCCTCTTCTTACACCCTCGGCGCTCGCCGCGGCGTCGCGCCATGGCACCATCGTCGACCCGTTCGCTGCTCCTCCTCCCTCGCACCTTGCCGCGGTCTTCATCAACCAGCACGTGCCGATCGTGCTCTCCCTGCAACCGCCCAACTTCTCGCAGTGGCGTACCTTGTTCGAAGTCACCTTCCAGAAGTGCGGCGTCCTCCCTCACATCACCGGTGCGCCCCAGCCTCATGATCCGCTCTGGGTACAGGATGACGCCCACGTCGTCTCGTGGCTGTACAACCGCATCAGCCCCGAGATCTTTGGCCTCGTCCATCAGCGCGGCGCGACCGCCGCCGTCGTCTGGGCGGCCATCTCCTCCATCTTCCTCGAGAACCGGGAGCACCAGGTCGTCTTCCTCGCCACTGACTTTGGCCGCATCGAGCAAGGGTCCGGCTCCGTCATCACCTACTTCGCACGCCTCAAGGACTACGCCGACCACCTCGCCGATCTCGATGCGCCCGTCGATGACCGTGAACAGGTACTCAACATGTTCAGAGGCCTGCACCCGCGCCTGCGCTACGCCATTCCCATTCTGACGATGCAGACGCCGTTCCCGACGTTCCTCCGCTGCCGCGCCTTCCTTCTTCTCGAGGAAAGCCGCCAGGCACCTGAGCCCTCCACTGACATGGCGCTCCACGCCGCTCGCGCTCCCACCACAGGCGGTGGCGCGTCCAACGGCGGCTCATCCAACCGACGCGGCGGTGGCGGCGGGCGCAACAAGGGCAAGGGCAAGGCTATCGACACCAACAACGGCGGCCCTCCTGCGGCTCCCCGACCACCGGCGCCACACGCCCCTTCTGCTGCTCCATGGACGGGCATGGTTCACGCCTGGCCCATGCCTTGGCGTCCTCATGCTCCAGGGGCTGGCGTGCTCGGGCCGCGCCCTGGTGTACACTCCCCGTTCGCCGGTGTGGCATCCCACTACGGCACGCCGAGTCCGTCGATCCCGGCCCGGCGTTGTGCCCCCGCATCCACGGGCTCGGCGTGGCATCCCACTACGGCATCCCACTACGGCACGCCGAGCCCCCCCCCCGCACACTGGACGACCGGCGTTGTGCCCCCGCATCCACTCTACGGCGCTCCGGGTGCGTCATCCTCGACCTCACCCACCTGGGATCAGGCCGCCCTGGTTCACGCTCTCAACAGCATGAGCGTTCAGCAGCAGCTGTAGCCCGTGCCGAGTGGTGACTGGTACCTCGACACTGGGGCTACTTCTCACATGGCTTCTTCGTCAGGTTTGCTCACCTCGTCCCAACCCTTCAATTCTTCTCGCATAGTAGTTGGTGATGGCTCCTCGTTTGCGGTCACCCACACTGGATCCACCACTCTCCCTACACACACCTCCCCTCTCACACTCCAACATGTTCTCGTCTCCCCCAACCTAATCAAGAATCTCATCTCTGTCAAGAAACTTGCACGCGATAACCCCGTTAACGTTGAGTTTGATGAACTTGGTTTTTCTGTCAAGGATCGAAGGACGAAACGGGTGATCCTCCGGTGTAACTCTGCCGACGACGAATTGTACCCTGTCATGTAGTCTGCTCCATGCTCCTCCGACCACCGTGTCTTCACCGCCACCGTCGTCTCCTCTGACCTCTGGCACCAACGCCTCAGTCACCCCGGACACGACTCGCTTCACCGCCGCTGCGTGCCAGCTCCATCCAAGCTCCCGCCGGCTCGTCCACCGACTGTCATGCGTGTCAGTTAGGCAAAAGTGTTAGGTTGCCATTTTCTTCTTCTAAACATGTGTCGTTTTTCCCTTTTCAGTTAGTTCATTGTGATGTGTGGACCTCGCCTGTACCTAGTGTCTCGGGCAAGAAGTACTATCTCGTGTTTCTTGATGATTATAGTCACTTCGTGTGGACGTACCCACTCTCTCACAAATCTGATGTGTTCCCGCTCATCCGCACATTTGCGAGTTTTGTTCGCCGTCAGTTCAACCTGAACCTCCTCGCCCTCCAGTGTGACAATGGCAAGGAATTCGACAACACAGAGGCGCGCTCTTTCCTCTCTGATGAGGGGATCGCCCTACGCTTGTCCTGCCCGTACACCTCTCCGTAGAACGGCCGTGCCGAGCGTGTTCTTCGCACGCTCAACGACATCGTTCGCTCACTCCTTACACATGCGTCCATGCCGTACTCATACTGGGCGGAGGCTCTCAACACAGCCACATTCCTCCTCAACCGTCGCTCATGTCGGTCCCGGCACGATCACACACCCTTCTTCCTTCTTCACGGCATGCATCCTGACTACTCTCGACTGCGCGTGTTCGGCTGTCTTTGCTACCCTAATATCTCATCCACCGTACCACACAAGCTCGCCCCTCGCTCAACGCTTTGTGTCTTCCTTGGTTACTCTGACGAGCACAAGGGATACTGGTGTCTCGATCGTTGCACCGATCGCATTCTCGTCTCTCGTCATGTCGTCTTCGATGAGACACAGTTTCCCTTCCACTACCTTGCTCCCGGACACACCAACGACGACGAGGACCATCTCCATTACCCACCACTCACCATTCCCCGCCGCCCCCGCTCACTACGCTCACGTCCCACTATAGCACCACACACACCTGTCGAAAGCGCTGCCATGGCAGCCCCTCCTGACCTCTCACCAAACGCTGCCACGACAGCCATTTCCAACCCCACATAGCAAGCGGCTACGACGGCCCTTCCTGAACACTCGCCACCAGCACCTTCCTCTCCCCCGCCGGCTCCTTCACCCACTGATGCTGCCGCTCCCACTATTTGCGCTCGCCGATCCATGGCGCCCACTCACCCCATGATCACACGTGGGCAAGCCGGCAAATTTCTACCCAACCCAAAATACGCCCAGAACCACACTGCCGATGTTGAACCCATTATCTCTCCAGTTCCCAAATCCGTGCACACCGCGCTTCGAGATGTCCATTGGCTAACTGCTATGCAGGATGAATTCAAGGCGCTGACGGTGAACCGGACGTGGACGCTCGTTCCTCGCCCCCTTGGAGCAAACATTGTCACGGGCAAATGGGTGTTCCGGCACAAGTACAAGGCAGACGGGAGCTCGGAGTGGTACAAGGCGCGCTGGGTTGTCAGGGGCTTCTCTCAGCGCCCTGGCGTGGATTTCGACGAGACGTTCTCTCCAGTTGTCAAGGCGGCAACAATTCGCACCGTGCTCGCCATTGCCGCTGCCCGTGACTGGCCCGTGCACCAAATGGACGTCAACAATGCGTTCCTGCACGGGCACCTCACTGAGCGCATCTACTGCCAGCAGCCAGCCGGCTTCGTCGACCAGCAACACCCCGAGCACGTCTTCCTCCTCGACAAATCTCTGTACGGACTCAAGCAAGCCCCGCGGGCTTGGTTCGCCCGCTTCGCCACATTCCTGAGCACGCTCGGCTTCGTCGCGTCACGTGCCGATCCGTCGCTGTTCACGCTGCACGGCGCCTCCGGGACTGCGTTCTTGCTGCTCTACGTCGATGACATAGTGCTCACCGTGCCGAGCGCGTCCCTGCTGCATCATCTTCAGGGTCTCATGGTGGCCGAGTTCTCCATGAAGGACCTTGGCGCCCTCCACTACTTCCTCGGCATCAGCGTCACGCGCGACATCAATGGCTTCTTCCTCTCCCAACAGAAGTACGCCGCTGAGCTCCTGGATCGGGTCAACATGGCCGCCTGCAAGCCGATCTCCACTCCCGTCGACACGCGCTCCAAGCTGTCTGCCACCAACGGCGCGCCTGTCCGCGACGCCTCCGAGTACCGCAGCATTGTAGGCGCGCTCCAGTACATCACTCTGATGTGGCCGGACCTCGCCTACGCCGTGCAACAGGCCTATCTGTGCATGCATGATCCTCGCGATCACCATCTGGCATTGGTCAAACGGATCCTCTGTTACCTGCGCGGTACCACAACGCACGGGCTTCATCTCCGGCGCTCCGACGAGCTCAACCTCGTGGCGTACTCCGACACCGACTGGGCGGGGTGCCCCGACACACGGCGCTCCACGTCCGGCTACGCGGTCTTCCTCGGCGACTCCCTCGTCTCCTGGTCTTCCAAGCGGCAGCCGACGGTGTCCCGTTCCAGCGCGGAGGCCGAATACCGTGCTGTTGCTAACGTGGTGGCGGAGTGCTGCTGGTTGCGCCAGCTCCTTGGCAAACTACGCGTGCCCCTGCTCACCGCCACAGTCACCTACTGCGACAACGTCTCCGCGGTATACATGGCTGCCAACCCAGTACATCATCGCCACACCAAGCACATCGAGCTCGACATCCACTTCGTCCGCGAGAAAGTTGCGTTGGGACAGCTGCGTGTTCTTCATGTCCCCACCGCGCAACAGTTCGCCGACGTCATGATGAAGGGGCTCCCGACTACGACATTCCAGGAATTCCGCTCCAGTCTGTGCATTCGACCACCCGATGCTCAGACTGCGGGGGGGTGTTGACGATCAACTTCCTCTCTGACCTGCTGACCGAGTCGTGCACGTAGCCTACGCGCGATCTCCTCTAACTGGCGCACGTTGCCCATGTACTGAGCGCTCTGCGCCTCTGTTGTATCACTATATATACGAGTGTAATACGATTGCAGCACCACAAGGTGCATTGCTCTCTCTCTTCTCCAGTCTACAGGCAGGAGCTGCGTAGGCTGGCGGCTGGCCATGCAGGGAGATACCGGCCTGCGTAGCAGCCTGCGTGGCGGCAGCCGAAGCGGCAGCACCCGCCATGGAGGCCAGTGGGGGCGACGCCAGGAACAAAGAGACCATGCCGGCCCGAGCGCTGTGGACAGGAGCAGCGGGCGGGGCGGCCGAGGTAGATGGGATCGGGACAGTAGCGGCGGCGGAAGACATGTTCGGAACCTAATTTCATACCATGTAAACAATTATGATATGTGGGAAACTGCTTGACACCCAATACGGGTGTGGCTATCTCATATATATATATAAGGGTACACGAAGTGTACAAATAGAATATACATGGTATACACAGAAGCTACATATAAACACTATCTAACACCCTCCCTCAATCTCGTTACCGGCAAGTCTCTTTCACTACTGCAAGATGGTCCAAATGCGACAGTCCAACCAGAGACCCTTCGACGAAATTGTGTGTGATGCATTAATTGCAAATGGTGATGTAAAATAACCGTCAAAAATGATACAAAACGTTTGCGATGGCGGAGACATCAAACCTAATCTAGATTGTAGTTGCGTGTGCGATGTGTGGCATATGGTTAATCCAGAAGAAATGTTTGCAATGAGCCAGAACAACAGAAACGGGCGGCCATATCAAGGTGTGTGCGATATACGGCATACAATTCATTCGGATGAACTGTTTGCGATTAGGGAACACAACAGAAACGGTCAGCGAGATCAAGGTGTGTGCGATATACGGCATACAGTTCATTTGGATGAACTATTTTCGATTAGGCAACACAACAAAAACGGTTCAACTTAACAAGATGTGTGTGATATGCGGCATACATTTCACATAGATGAACTGTTTTCTATGAGCCAAAAGAACAGAAACGATTCGTGTAAACAAGATGTGTGTGATACGCGGCAAACAGCCCACTTGGATGAACTGTTTGCGATGAGAAAATATAACACAGACGGTTACTAGAATTAATTCGTGTGCGATTCTGTGTGTAGAAAAAACTTTGAAAAAATGCAAACTAGTTGCTTGCGATGGCTAGGAGTATAGCACATGATGCGTGTGCGAGTACTCGTGTGCGAAGGCTTATCACGTGTGTGAGTACTCATGATGATGCGTGTGCGAGTGCTCGTGTGCAAACTAGTTACACATAGGTTTCCTTATCACGTGTGTGGTAACACGTGACACCGCATACAGTTGTCGGGTTGTTTGCTCCACTAGTCTTCCCACACTTCAGCGAAGGCTTCCCGCGCTCCACAGGGGTGAACTATAAAATCCCCAATCCCCTAGCCAGCTGCTAGCTATAAATAATCACATCAATGCCCGCCGGCGGCGACTCGCTACTGATCCACTTGCTAGCTAGTTACCCATACATACCGGCATACCCCCAATGACCGACGACACGATGGAGTTGCGCGACGGGAACGGGTGCCAGAGATCATAGTTTAGGTTAATTAATTATACCTCCAGAGCCGGATGATTCTGGCTCTGGAGGTATAATTAATTAACATAATCTGAGATCAAATAACTAAAGCTTCCTCAATGTGATCGTGCGCCGGCCCCAACCGCTAGCAGAGCGCGCGCGGAGGGACGCGACCCGAGCGCGCCTTGGCGCCTAAACGACGAGCAGAGCACGCGACCCGAGGGCACCTCCGCGCCTAAACGGCGAGCAGAGCACATAGAGGGACACGAGCAGAGCGCACCGCGACCGCCTAAACGGTGAGCAAGCACATGCATGATTATTGCATATAGCAGATGAACATAGCCGGGAATAGCCGTCCAACAATATTATTTTCGATGACATGCATTAATATACTCTTAGTTAAATCTAAGGTCAAACTTTGGTACTACAAAATACGAAGGGGGCCAATAAACCACGACGGAGGTAGTACCTATATGAACACAGACGCCCAGTGTAGAAATTAATGACGTTATAACCGTTGCCATTGTAAATTTGCCTCAACGCAAGCAGAGCGCGTGCAGGGACACCAGAGCGGACGCCTCAATGGCGAGCAAAACGCGCGGACGGGCGTGAGCAGAGCGCGCCGTGACCACCTCAATGACGAGCAGACCGGGGGGGGGGCGTGAGCAGAGCGCGCCGCGGCCGCCTCAACGACGAGCAACCACACCTGCATATTGCAATTCTGGTCAACCTTCTGGCACCCCGCGGGAGGCGCGATGGCCCATCCACCGGACATGATGGTGGTATATAGACCATGTGTGATAGTGGGCAGACACGTATGTCCGAGAATGCGGGCCCACGTACGCCATCCGGGAACAATTTCGGGCTTTGAGCCCAGAACCATCAATAATTTTGACCTTGTTTTTCATCACATTCCAAATTACCACGCAATAAGTAATTGCAAATATGTTCACACCGATCAAACCTAAAAATGTTCCCACTTAGCACTGGCCTATAAAAACTACCCACTCGAAAATTACTTCACAATTCCTCTTCTCATCACCCAAAAAAATAGGTCTTTGCCATGACCGGTAGGAGAAGTTTTGGGTTGACATATAACCAAGGATCAAAGACCAAGGCCGCGGAAGCACTAGAGAGGTCCTGCTGCTACACGGCAGCCTCAGCAGCGATGTCCTGGCGCATCGCGGAGCCCTTGAATGAGCTCTCACCGGCACGCGAGGGCTCTCACAAGCGCACTCACCGCGTCGGCGATTGCCACGAGCTGGCGGTACTGAAGTCCTTTGCCAGCAACGATGACATTATCGCTAGCCTAATTAAGCAGCAGTAGTTGGTTGCTACTTCTTGAGCTTGCGTTGGTTTTTCCCTTGAAGAAGAAAGGGTGATGCAGCAAAGTAGAGATAAGTATTTCCCTCAGTTTGAGAACCAAGGTATCAGTCCAGTAGGAAGAACACACAAGTCACCAATGGTTGCACCTACACAAACAAACAAATACTTGCACCCAACGCGATAAATGGGTTGTCAATCCCTTCATGGTTACTTGCAAGGATGAGATCTGATAGAGATAAGTATACAAGATAAATAAAAGTGCAAAATAAAGTAAAGGTAAATAAATTGTAGCAAGGTATTTTTGGGTTTTTGGTTTTACAGATCTGAAAATAATATGATAAAAATAGACCCGGGGGCCATAGTTTTCACTAGAGGCTTCTCTCTTGAAAGAACACATACGGTGGGTAAACAAATTACTGTTAAGCAATTGATAGAAAAGCGCAAAGTTATGACGATATCTAAGGCAATGATCATGAATATAGGCATCATGTCCGTGACAAGTAGACCGACTCCTGCCTGCATCTACTACTACTACTCCACACATCGACCGCTATCCCGCATGCATCTAGTGTATTAAGTTAACAAGAACGGAGTAACGCCTTAAGCAAGATGACATGATGTAGAGGGGTAGATCCAATCAATATGAAATAAACCACACCTTTTTATCCTTAATGGAAACAATACAAATACGTGCCTCGCTACCCCTTCTGTCACTGGGTGAGGACACCACAAGATTGAGCCCATTACAAAGCACCTCTCCCATTGCAATAAAAATCAATCTAGTTGGCCAAACCAAATCAATAGATCAAAGGGAAATACAAAGCTATCTTAATCATGCATAAAAGAGTTTAGAGAAGACTCAAATAATATTCATAGATAATCTGATCATAAATCCACAATTCATCGGATCTCAACAAACCCATAACAAACGCACCACAAAAGAAGATTACATCGAATAGATCTCCAAGAACATCAAGGAGAACATTGTATTGAAGATCAAAGAGAGAGAAGAAGCCATCTAGCTGCTAGCTATGGACTTGTAGGTCTATGGTAAACTACTCACACATCATCGGAAGTGCAGCAAGGTTGATGTAGAGGCCCTCCGTGATCGAATCCCCCTCCGGCAAAGTACCGGAACAGGCCTCCAGATGGGATCTCACGAGGACAGAAACTTGCGGTGGAGGAAAAGTATTTTTGGTGTGCCCTCTGGTATACGGGGAATATTTGGGTATTTATGGAGCTGAGATTAGGGTTAGAGGAGCCACGGGGGGCCCACAAGCTCGAGAGGCATGCCCCCCTAGGGTGTGGCCTCCAAGCTTGTCGTGGCCTCGTGGCTCTTCTGGCCTCCTCCCGAAGCTTCCTAGGTGTCTTCTGGTCCAAGAAAAATCGTCAAATAGTTCTGTTCCGTTTGGTATTGATTTTCTGTAAAAGACAAAAACATGGAAAAATCAGCAACTGGCACTGGGCACTAGGTTAATAGGTTAGTCCCAAAAAATGATATAAAATAGCATAATAATGCATATAAAACATCCAAGATGGATAATATAATAGCATGGAACAATCAAATATTATAGATACGTTGGAGACGTATCACTGGTCGATGGCTTGATGAAGCTGCTCGAGATTTGCAAAGCCTTGGTTGAGAAGGCGATCGGCCTCGTCGAGCAACTCATGGGTGAGAATGCAAAGCTCCTCAAGGCGCTCACTGAGAAGGAGGAGGAGGCTGCCGACCGGAAGAAGCTTGAGTAGAGTAGTGCCTCGGGGATGACACTGAAAGCGGTCGTCGAGGAACAGATGGGTGACTTGAGGAAGCTCCGCATCGAGCGCGAGCTGGAGGTGGAGGAATCTGTGGCTGCTGTCAAGCAAAGTCGTGAGGAATTGAAGAAGGAGATGGAGGATCTCACCGCCCGACGATCCATCGAGGAGTAGAGACAGTAGCGACCCAGATTGTTGTCTGCGATTTCCTTCTTCTCTTGCCCCCGTGTCTTCCGGGCGTTGCCGCATGTGGCATTTTAAATTATCCAGAATATGTAAGACAACTCTTATCCGCGCCATTTTAAATTTGTCGTCGTATTATCTGTTGCCATTTTATTTTGTCGTCGTATTATCCGTTGTCGCATGGGGCATTTTAAATTATCCGCAATACGAGTTGAAAACATGAACAAAGCAAATGCTAACGTTGAGCGGGGCCATGGGATCACAAGCAAACACACGCTTCGTCCAGTTGCTTTAATTAACCGCATGTTAAACAACGGCTCGGCCGTCATTAATGGAGAAGTTGTGAGCAAGGCGGGCGGTTGGTGGATGGAAGTCAAAGAGCTCGCTTCCTGGTGAGCATGCGCGGTGGACTGCTCGCACGTGTGCCATCTAGCCTATGCGGCGGACAGGTCGCACGCGTCCCGTCGCGCCTGCACGGTGAACAGGTCGCACGCGCCCCGTCGAGCCTGCACGGCGGTCTGCTCGCACGCATCCTGTTGAGCCTGCATGGTGGACTTCTTGCGCTCGTCCCGTCTAATCAAACAGCTTCATGCACGCCACCGACTATGGTTAAATTTTGGCAGAAAATACAAAGAGGACCAATGAACCATGACCGAGGTAGTACTCTCCCATAAAAAGAGGCACGCGTGGCCACACTTAAATGGTTACGGGAACACACATGGTTCAAATAATACAACCGTTTGCGATATTAATGTGTCAGCTATTTGTTCCAAAAGGACTTCGTTGGCTATTAATGTGTGCCCCTTGTCTCAAACTGGACAATTTTTTTACCACGACATATATGTGCCATGTCATGAAACCATGCCAAGTTTCATGATTTTTGGGTGAGTTTTGGATTTACTGGGATTTAAAAAACAAGATTCTCAATGTTTCAAGACGACGAGACATTTGTAATTCATTCCCATTCCTTCAATGAGACCTAAACATGCACCCAAGGACACATGTATGATTTTCCACCCATTTTGCTGCACTTGAGCATGTGCTTGTAGTTCAAATTTGAATTATGGACATTAAATGCCTAGAAAACTCAATTAATATATAAAATGGCCAAACGAACCCTGAATAGTTTCAAATTTCAGCACGAAACTCCTGTTATTCTATGTTGCCTGTAGAAAACAAAATGCAAGGCGAGAAGAGGCAGCGATTATCATTTCGCCCACAAGAGAGGCACGTTTCCCTACCGGAACCATGAGGGTTGCAAGAAGCTCCGGTTTGTAAGAGGCTTGTAATAAAGCTTGGCCCAAATTGGACAATTCTTTTACCATGACATGTATGTGCCATGTCGTGACACCATGCCAAGTTTCATGATTTTCTGGTGAGTTTTGGATTTACGAAGATTTAAAAACCGAGATTCCCAATGTTTGAGGCCGAGCCAGGATGCCGAGACGGTTGAATTCATTCTCATTCCTTGCATGGGACCTTAACATGCACCCAAGGACACATGTACGATTTTTCTAGCCATTTTGGTGCACTGGAGCATGTATTTATAGTTCAGATTTGAATTATGGACATTAAATGCCCAGAAAACACAATTAATCTATAAAAAAGGCCAAACAAACCCTGAATAATTTCAAAGTTAAGCACGAATCTCCTGTTGTTCCATGTTGCCTGTAAAAAACATACAAGGCGAGAAGAGGGAGCGATTATCATTTCGCCCACAAGGGCGACACGTTTCCCTATCGAAACCATGAGGGTTCTTGCGAGAAGCTCCGGTTTGTAAGAAAGCTTGGCCCAAATTGGACAATTTTTTACCATGACATATATGTGCCATGTCGTGACACCATGCCAACTTTCATGATTTTCTGGTGAGTTTTGGATTTATGGAGATTTAAAAACCGAGATTCCCAATGTTTGAGGACGAGCCAGGATGCCGAGACGGTTGTAATTCATTCCCATTCCTTGCATGGAACCTAAACATGCACCCAAGGACACATGTATGATTTTTCTAGCCATTTTGGTGCACTGGAGCATGTATTTGTAGTTCAGATTTGAATTATGGACACTAAATGCCTAAGAAACTCAATTAATGTATAAAAAGTCCAAACAAACCCTGAATAATTTTAAAATTCAGCATGGATAACCTGTCTTTCCATGTTGCATTTAGAAAAAAAAATACAAGGCGAGAAGAGGCAGCGATTATTGTTTCGCCCACAAGGGGGAAACATTTCCCTATCGGAACCACGAGGCTTCTTGAGAGAAGCTCCGGTTTGTAAGAGGCTTGTAATAAAACTTGCCCCAAAATGGACAATTTTTTCCACGACATATATGTGCCATGTCGTGACACCATGCCAAGTTTCGCGATTTTTGGGTTAGTTTTGGATTTACGGGGATTTTCAGCATATTAATGAAAAAGACAAGCCTTGCCGGGTACTTGTGCATGTATCAAGTCCATGCAGAGGTGAGGTGCCTCTATATGTTTAAGTAAACAAGTTTCCTCCGGCAAGCTATCCTGCTGGTACCTTTAGTTTGCTGCCGCGGGGCATGGCCTGCCGGGCATAGAACTATAAAAAGGGACGAGCCCCTCGTCGAACACTCTCCATCAAAGGCCACTGCGACCACCTTGCCTGAAGCAACATTCAGGACAAAGGATGGGAGCACCTATGTTTCGAAGGTGACGAGGTTTCCATATGCACAAGTTTTCTCTTTACAGAACAGGTATGGATAAGAAGGAACTTATCTGTTTGGCTTGCCGGGGTCCGCTATGTAGGCTTGTCTCCATTTCTTCTCTTCGGGACCAAGTCCACAGCAAGAACCCTGCAACTTAGTGCCGATGAAAACAGTGCTACATGCGACCTCATCTACATGATCATGCTATGCTCATGATATGCTTATGCATGCATGCAATCTTGTCGGGGGCCCCCCAGCGCTTCGTTTATTCATCTGTTGCTCAGGGTCTGCGCATGGCTTTGTACAAAGGGTTACATGCAACATCCGCAAGGCTTGTACAAAATGGTGGCTGCCGGGCAGGGCCCGACAGCCGCGCCTTACGGGTAGAACTTACGAAGATGCTCAATGTTCCATGAGTTTTGCAACTGAATGCCATCTCCGGTCTCCAGACGGACTGCGCCGGGTCTGGTGACTCGTACTACCCGGTAAGGGCCTTCCCACTTTGGCGTCAACTTGTTTGCTCCCTTGGCGGACTGAACACACCTAAGGACAAGGTCGCCTTCCTCAAGGCTCCGGGCATTAACCCTGCGGCTATGATAGCGACGCAGGGCTTGCTGGTAGCGTGCAGCACGCGTAGTAGCCCAGAGACGGTTCTCCTCAAGTAGCACAACGTCGTCATGCCAGTGTTGTCCCTGCGCTACTTCGTTGTAGGCAAGCACTCGAGGTGATCCGTATATGAGTTCCGTGGGGATCACTGCTTCTGCCCCATAGACTAGGGAGAAGAGAGTCTGCCCGGTAGCTCGATTTGGTGTCGTACAGAGGGACCAAAGAACCACCGGCAGCTCTTTGATCCATCGCCTGCCGCACTTTTGCAGCCTATCAAATGTTCTTGTCTAGAGTCCTCGTAGCACTTTAGCATTTGCACTCTCAGCTTGTCCATTGCTTCTGGGATGGGCAACAGAGGCAAATGAGATTTTTTCTTCCGAGGGCATGAACGTATTGCATGAAGGCGCGGCTTGTGAATTGGGTGCCATTGTCAGTGATGATTCTGGCGGGTACTCCGAAACGGCACACCAATCCTTTCAAGAACTTGATAGCTGACTGTGCGGTCACCTTCCTCACGGGCTCCACCTCTGGCCACTTTGTGAACTTGTCGATAGCGATGAACAAGAACTCAAAGCCCCGGTAGCACGGGGGAAGGGGCCCAAGATGTCGAGCCCCCAGACCGAGAAGGGCCATGACAAAGGGATCGTCTGGAGAGCTTGAGCAGGCTGATGGATATTCTAGGAGTGGAACTGGCAGGCTTCACATTTGGTGACTAGCTCAATTGCATCTTTGAGGGCCGTGGGCCAGTAAAAACCTTGCCGGAAGGCTTTTCCAACCAGGGCCCTCGATCCAATGTGGGAGCCGCATATACCCTTGTGTATCTCTGCCAACAATTCCTTTCCTTCTTCCCGGCAAATGCACTTCAATTTCACTCCATTGGGCCTTCTTCTGTACAGTGTGTCGTCAACGAACTGATACATACTGGCCCTCCAGGCTACTCTTTCAGCTTCTTCTTGCTCTTTGGGAAGTTCTCCTGTTTGGAGGAAATGGACTATGTGCCGTGCCCACGTTGGATCCTGAGGCTCGGCAACAAGGACTAGGGGCACCTCCTCGTTCACGGGAGCGCATGCCTCGACCACAGGAACAGATGGTCTGGCAGGAGGGTGCTGCTCACCAGGTGAAACGGAGTTGCTCCCGCCAACCTCTCTGCTGAGGACCTCAGAGGGCTTTGCTGGGAGAGGCCTGCCGGAGTCCAGTTTCCTCCTCTTCCTGGCCATTGTTGCCGGGGATATGGAGGGTTGAGTCAGATGGAGAACAAAAGTCCCTGGTTCCACAAGGAGTTTTTGCACAGCGCACTTTGATAGATGATCGGCAATGCTGTTTTCCGCATGCGGTATGTGCTCTGTTTGCAATCCATCAAAGCGCTCCTCCAACTTTCTCACTTCCTTGACGTATGCCTCCATCAATGGGCTTTGATAATCCTTGTTCACTTGCCTCACCACAAGTTGTGAATCTCCATGAATGATCAACTTCTTGATTCCCAGTTCTGTTGCGATCCTGAGCCTGCCAAGGAGTCCTTCATATTCTGCAGTATTGTTGGTAGCCTTCTCCCGGGGGAAATGCATTTGAACCACGTACTTGAGGTGCTCCCCAGAGGGAGCAACAAGAAGCACACCAGCTCCTGCACCTTGTAGGGAGAAGGCACCATCAAAGTACATGATCCATTCTTGGGGCGCTTCCTTGCCAGGGATAACTGTCTCCAACACGTCTTCGTCAGGGGTAGGCGTCTATTCCACAATAAACTCTGCCAGTGCTCTGCTCTGAATGGTTAACGTGCTCTCAAACTTCAAACCAAAGCTAGATAACTCCAAAGCCCATTCCACTATCCTGCCAGTGGCCTCAGGGTTCCTCAGTATGCGTTGCAAGGGGAAGCGGGTGACAACCGTGATCTCGTGGGCTTGGAAGTAGTGGCGTAGTTTCCTTGAGGCCATGATGAGGCCAAAAATCAACTTTTGCACGCTAGAGTACCTTGACCTAGCCCCCTGCAGCAGGGAGCTGACGAAGTACACTGGCCGCTGCACCACTTTCTTCCTTGCTACGACCTTGGAGCTGTCTCCATTACCCCGCTCCTCCTTGTTCTGATCTGTCTCTGACCTTGCCGGGGCGAGTTCAGTTCCTTCTTCAGAGGGGACGGCAGTTGTAGCCACTTCTTCATCTACTTCCCGCCGCGCCACCAATGCTGCGCTAACCACTTGATTGGTTGCCGCTAAGTATAGCAGCAATGGTTCTTGTGGTTTTGGAGCGACTAAGGTAGGGACGAAGGAAAGATAGGTCTTCAGATCCTGCAGCGCAGCGTCTGCCTCCGAGGCCAACTCCACGGGCCCAACCTTCTTCAAGATTTTCAAGAACGGCAGGGCGCATTCGGTGGACTTGGAAATGAACCTGCTTAGCGTGGCAACACATCCAGCCAAACGCCTCACGTCTTTAACTGTCTTGGGTGCTTGAATCTGCTGAATTGACTTGATCTTGTCGGGGTTGGCCTCTATCCCCCGGTGGGACACAAAGAAGCCAAGCAGCTTGCTGGAAGGAACGCCAAACACACGCTTCTCTGGGTTCAGCTTCAAGTTGATCTTGCATAGATTTGCAAAGGTCTTTTCCAAGTCTTGAATGAGAGTAGATTTGTCCTTGGTTTTGACCACTATATCGTCCATGTAGGCTTCAATATTCCTGTGCAGCTGAGACTCAAAGCCAATCTGTACTGCCCTTGCGAAAGTGGATCCAGCGCTTTTTAACCCAAAAGGCATACGTACAAAACAGTATGTGCCACAGGGGGTTATAAACGCGGTCTTCTCTTCATCTTCCTTGGACATGAAAATCTTGTGGTACCCGGAGTAGGCATCCAAGAAGGAAAGCAAGTCACATCCAGAGGTGGAATCCATGATCTGATCGATGCGCGGCAAGGGGAATGGGTCCTTTGGGCATGCTTTATTCAGATCTGTAAAATCTATGCAAAGCCTTGATGACCCACAAGTATATGGGATCAATTGTAGCCTTTTTGATAAGTAAGAGCGTCGAACCCAACGAGGAGCAGAAGGAAATGACAAGCGGTTTTCAGCAAGGTAATGTCTGCAAGTACTGAAATTGTAAGTAGCAAAGTAGTTTGATAGCCAGATAATTTGTAACGAGCAAGTAACAATAGTAGTAACAAAAGTGCAGCAAGGTAGCCCAATCCTTTTGAGGCAAAGGACAGGCCAAAACGGTCTCTTATAATAAGCAAAGCGTTCTTGAGGGTACACGGGAATTTCATCTAGTCACTTTCATCATGTTGGTTCGATTCGTGTTCGCTACTTTGATAATTTGGTATGTGGGTGGACCGGTGCTTAGGTGCTGTTCTTACTTGAACAAACCTCCTACTTATGATTAACCCCCTCGCAAGCATCCGCAACTATGAGAAAAGTATTAAGAATAAATTCTAACCATAGCATTAAACTTTTGGATCCAATCGGTCCCTTACGGAATAGCGCATAAACTAGGGTTTAAGCTTCTGTCACTCTCGCAACCCATCATCTAATAACTACTCCACAATGCATTCCCTTAGGCCCAAATATGGTGAAGTGTCATGTAGTCGACATTCACATGACACCACTAAGGGAATCACAACACTCATACTATCAAAATATCGAACACATATCAAGTTCACATGATTACTTGCAACATGATTTCTCCCGTGACCTCAAGAACAAAAGTAACTACTCACAAATCATAATCATGCTCAAGATCAGAGGGGTATTAAATATCATATTGGATCTGAACATATAATCTTCCACCAAATAAACCATATAGTAATCAACTACAAGATGTAATCAACACTACTATTCACCCACAAGCACCAATCTATAGTTCCGGTACAAAGATTGAACACAAGAGATGAACTAAGGTTTGAGAGGAGATGGTGTTGTTGAAGATGTTGATGGAGATTACCCTCCCTAGGATGGGAGAGTTGTTGGTGATGATGATGACGATGATTTCCCCCTCCGAGAGGGAAGTTCCCCCGGCGGAATTGCTCCGCCGGAGGGCAAAAGTGCTCCTGCCCAAGTTCCGCCTCGAGACGGCGACGCTCCGTCCTGAAAGTCCTCTCCTGATTTTTTCTAGGTCAAAATGACTTATATACCAGAAGATGGGCACCGAAGGTGGGCCAAGGGGAGCACAACCCACCAGGGCACGCCTGGGCTCCCTGGCGCGCCCAGGTGGGTTGTGCCCACCTGGTGGGCCCCCTCTGGTACTTATTGGCTCCAATATTTCTCATTTATTCCATAAAAAATCCCCGTAAAGTTTCAGCTCATTTGGAGTTGTGCAGAATAGGTAGCCTGATGTAGCTTTTTCAGGTCCAGATTTCCAGCTGCCGGAATTCTCCCTCTTTGTGTGTACCTTGCATATTATGAGAGAAAAGGCATTAGAATTATTCCAAAAAGCATTATTATGCATAAAACATCATAAATAACAGTAGGAAAACATGATGCAAAATGGACGTATCAACCCCCCCAAGCTTAGACCTTGCTTGTCCTCAAGCGAAAACCGAAATCGAAAAACATGTCCACATGCTTAGAGAGAGAGGTGTCGATAAAAACAAAAACGGACATAGAAGCATCATGTAATTTTATTATAACAGCAACAAACTTTAACATAAAACTTTTATCATAGAACTTTTATCATAGACTTCTCATGAATAAGTAACAATTCATCACACAATCGAAGTATAAAGCATAAACTCTATTAGAAACCAACAAACTATGTTCTCAGTCAACTTTGCAACTACAATTCATCATCTTTTCAGGAAGGGTCACGTATCGGAGCCTTTAGTCAAGTCCACATACTCAACCATCATATAGTCTTCTATGATTGCTAACACTCACCGCATACACATGAGCAAAAGATTTCAACCGGACACATAGAAAGATAGGGGCTTATAGTTTTGCCTCCCAACGTATTCACCTCAAGGGTGATGTCAACAATAATAACTCATGCTGCCCATATTCAACTGGACATATGTGCCTAGATCTTTCCTCACCACATGATGCTTGCCAAAGGAGAAAAATAAAAGGAAAAGAGAGAAGAACTTTGACTCTTTCTTAAAAGTAAATACATAAAAGTAAAAGATAGGCCCTTCGCAGAGGGAAGCAGAGGTTGCCATGCGCTTATTTGTTTGTATGCTCAACCCCTTAATGCAAAAGAATGTCACGTTATATTGCCCCTTGTGATGGCAACCTTTATTATGCAGTCCGTCACTTTTATTCTTCACCATCACAAGTTCGTACAACGCTCAATTTTCTCTTACACTAAATGATCTCACACTTTTAGAAGCAATTTTTATTGCCTTATTGCACCGATGACAACTTACTTGAAGGATCTTACTCAATCCATAGGTAGATATGGTGGACTCTCGAAAATAAGATTTGGGTTTAAGGGTTTTTTTGGATGCACAAGTAGTATCTCTACTTAGTGCAGAATTTTTGGCTAGCAAAGATGGGGGGCAAGCACCACATGTTGAAGGATCTATGACAATATAACTTCTATGTGAATATGAACAAACATAAATCATTAAGTTGTCTTTCTTGTCCAACATCCACAATTTTGGCATATAATATTTTGATGGGGGCTCACAATCACAAAAGATTTCCATGATAATGTATTTATATGTGAATCTTCTCTTCCCTTATTAATTCTTTCATGAGTTGCATCATTGACTAATGCTATGTTTGTCAATCTCTAATAAAATTTTCTACTTATACTTTTCCATATGTGGTGTTATCACCTACCATAGGATTAGCATATGATCTTTTCATTTATTTCCTTTCTCTTTATTGAATCATGAAAGTAAAGAAAGCAAAAACTCAAACTAAACTTTATTATATATCTCGCACACGATTACAAGGATGGATTACTAAGCAAGATCTCAAAAAGAAAGGATCGAACTAAACTTTTATTCATCTAAAGCAAAAGATAACCATGGATCGAACTAAGAAAAGTAAAGGCAAAAGATAGTGGGGGTGATACGATACCGAGGCACCTCCCCCAAGCTTGGCGGAAGCCAAGGGGGTGCCCATTCCCGATACTTAGTTTTCTTTTGGTGGTGAAGAAGGAGGTGGTGGTGGTGATGAAGTAGAAGGATTGTCTTTCCTCCTTAGCTTACGTTTGAGGATGGAATTCTCATCCTTCAATTCACTGATCTCCCGCTCAAGCTCCAATACCTTTTTGCATAAATCTTGCTTGTTTTCCTGCAAGAGACGAAAGGGGATAAACTGAATCTTAGGCTTCTTTGCTTTGTTGGGGAGACTCGACTTCTTAAATTCAATATGCATGTCCCCAGGTTGAGGCAATGGGGCTTCATCTTCTTCTGAGCTCGTCTCCTCCTTCCTTTTAGGATCATAGTCTTCTTCTTCCTCCATAGTCCAGCCATTGTGCTCCACATCCCCATAAACCTTAGGGTTTGCTATATAATCAGCAACATAGCTCTCACCCTCCGAGTCTTGGGACGACATATTTTCAGATCTATCAGGAAAACAACAAGAAGAGAAAGCGGAAGATTTTTCCGCGATATGGAGGTCAATAGGTTCGGGGGGTATATAAAGATTTTTTATCTTGGCAAACAAGCAAACGGAAGAAAAACAGAGTCCAGAAGGTACCCGAGGTGGGCACAACCCACCTGGGCGCGCCTGGCCGCCATAGTGTCTTGTGCCCACCAGGGGTGCCTTCCTGGCTGCTTCTTATTTTCCTAATTTTCTAAATATTCCAAAACTGGCAAAAAATATTTTTGCGGATTTTTCAGAGTTTGTTTACTTACCGTATCACGTACCTCCTCTTTTTCATGATTCTGGAGTGTTCCGGAAGGACTCTTTTATGTGTTCTTCCGGTGTCATAGTTTGGATAATATTACTTTTAACATTAATGGGCATACCTGAGATATAATGTTTTATTCATTGCCCATTAACAACCTTCGGGTTAGTACCTTCGGCATTATTTATTTTGATAGCTCCAGACCGATAAACCTCCGCGATAACATAGGGTCCTTCCCATTTGGAGAGGAGTTTTCCTGCAAAGAATCTGAAACAAGAGTTGTACAAAAGAACATATTCTCCAACTTTGAACTCACGCTTTTGGATTCTTTTATCATGCCATCTTTTAACTTTTTCTTTAAATAACTTGGCATTTTCATAAGCTTGGGTTCTCCATTCATCTAATGAGCTAATATCAAATAACCTCTTTTCACCGACAAGTTTGAAATCATAGTTGAGTTCTTTAATTACCCAATATGCTTTATGTTCTAACTCAAGAGGCAAATGACAAGCTTTTCCATAAACCATTTTATAAGGAGACATACCCATAGGATTTTTATATGCTGTTCTATAAGCACAAAGTGCATCATCTAATTTCTTAGACCAATTCTTCCGAGACCTATTGACAGTCTTTTGCAAAATTAATTTTATTTCTCTATTGCTAAGTTCAACTTGACCACTAGACTGAGGATGATAGGGTGATGCAATTCTATGGTTAACATCATACTTGGCAAGCAGTTTACGGAAAGCACCACGAATAAAGTGTGAACCACCATCAGTCATTAAATATCTAGGGACTCCAAACCTTGGGAAAATAACTTCCTTAAGCATTTTAATAGAGGTGTTGTGATCAGCACTGCTGGTTGGAATAGCTTCTACCCACTTAGTAACATAATCAACAACAACCAAAATATGGGTATAGCCATTAGAGGAAGGAAAAGGTCCCATGAAATCAAATCCCCAAACATCAAATGGTTCAACAGCAAGAGAATAATTCATAGGCATTTCTTGACACTTACCGATATTACCTATTCTTTGACATTCATCACAAGATAAGCTGAACTTACGAGCATCCTTGTAGAGAGTAGGCCAATAAAAACCAGATTGCAATACCTTATGAGCAGTTCTGTCTCCCGCATGATGTCCTCCATAAGCTTCGAAGTGACATTTCCATAGGATTTGTCCCTGTTCATGCTCAGGTACACAACGTCTAATAATACCATCTACTCCTTCTTTATAAAGATGTGGGTCATCCCAGAAGTAATGTCTTAAATCATAGAAGAATTTTTTCTTTTGTTGGTATGTAAAGCTAGGTGGTAAATATTTAGCAACAATATAATTAGCATAATCAGCATACCAAGGAGTGTTATTAGAAACATTTATTGCAGCTAACTGCTCATCAGGAAAGCTATCATCAATACGTAGTGGGTCATCAAGGACATTTTCAAGCCTAGACAAGTTATCAGCTACGGGATTCTCTACTCCTTTTCTATCAGTAATATGCAAATCAAATTCTTGTAGCAAGAGAACCCACCTAGGTGTCTAGGTTTAGCATCTTTCTTTTCCATAAGATATTTTATAGCAGCATGATCGGTGTGAACAGTCACTTTAGAATCAACAATGTAGGATCTAAATTTATCACAAGCAAACACAACTGCTAAGAATTCTTTTTCAGTAGTAGCATAATTTCGTTGGGCACTGTCTAGAGTTTTACTAGCATAATGGATAACATTTAGTTTCTTATCAACTCTTTGTCCTAGAACAGCACCAACAGCATAATCACTAGCATCACACATAATTTCAAAAGGCAAGTTCCAATCAGGTGGTTGAACAATAGGTGCAGTAACTAAGGCTTTCTTGAGTGTTTTGAAGGCTTCTAAAAATCATCATCATCAAAAATGAAAGGAGTGTCCTTTTGCAAAAGATTTGTAAGAGGCCTAGAAATTTTAGAAAAGTCTATGATAAATCTCCTATAGAAACCAGCATGACCAAGGAAACTACAAATACCTTTGATATCTTTAGGACATGGCATTTTCTCAATTGCATCAACCTTAGCTTTGTCCACCTCAATACCTCTTTCAGAAATTTTATGGCCCAAAACAATAACTTCATTAACCATAAAGTGGCACTTCTCCCAATTCAAGACAAGATTTGTTTGCTCACATCTCTGGAAAACTCGATCAAGATTGCTTAAACAATCATCAAAAGACTTCCCATAAATAGAAAAGTCATCCATGAAAACCTCAACAATCTTTTCACAAAAGTCAGAGAATATAGCAGTCATACATCTTTAAAAGGTAGCAGGTGCATTGCATAAACCAAAAGGCATACGTCTCTAAGCATAAGTTCCAAAGGGACAAGTGAAAGTGGTCTTTTCTTGATCAGGTTGAGAAACAGGTATTTGTGAAAACATAGAATATCCATCAAGGAAACAAAAATGTGTGTGCTTTGACAATCTTTCTAGCATTTGATCAAGAAAAGGCAAAGTGTAATGATCTTTTCTAGTTGCTTTGTTTAATTTTCTAAAATCAATTACCATTCTATAGCCTGTAACAATTCTTTGTGGGATGAGTTCATTTTTATCATTAGGAACAACAGTAATTCCTCCCTTCTTAGGGACACAATGAACAGGACTTACCCACCTACTATCAGCTATAGGATAGATTATACCTGCTTCCAGAAGTTTTAATATTTCCGTTCTTACCACTTCTTTCATCTTCGGATTTAACCGACGTTGGTGATCAACAATGGGTTTAGCATCAGGTTCCATATTAATTTTGTGCTGACATAGAGTGGGACTAATGCCCTTAAGATCATCAAGAGTATATCCAATAGCAGCTCGGTGCTTCATTAGAACTTTCAATAGTCTTTCTTCTTCATGTTCTGAAAGGTTAGCACTAATAATAACATGATATATCTTTTTCTCATCAAGATAAGCATATTTCAAAGTGTCTGGCAATTGTTTTAATTCAAGCACAGGATCACCTTTAGGTGGAGGAGGACCTCCTAGAGTTTCAATAGGCAAATTGTGTTGAAGTAGAGGACGTTATTCAAAGAAAATCTCATCTATTTCATTTCTTTCATGCATATGTAAATCATTTTCATGGTCTAGCAGATATTGTTCTAAAGGATCAGTAGGAGGCACAGCAATAGAAGCAAGACCAATTATTTCATCCTTACTAGGCAATTCTTTTTTATGAGGTTTTCTACTAAACTTGGAAAAGTTAAACTCATGAGACTCATCACCAAAACTGACACCGACAGTTTGTTTCTTGCAATCTATTTTAGCATTAACGGTGTTCAAGAAAGGTCTACCAAAGATAATGGGACAAAAATCATCTTGTGGGGAACCAAGAACAAGAAAATCAGTAGGGTATTTTATTTTCCCACACAAGACTTCAACATCTCTAACAATCCCAATTGGTGATATGGTGTCTCTATTAGCAAGTATAATAGTAACATCTATGTCTTCTATCTCAGCGGGTGCTATGTCATTCATAATTTCTTGATATAAGGTAAAGGGAATAGCACTCACGCTAGCACCTATGTCGCATAAACCATGATAACAGTGAGCTCCTATTTTAACTGAGACAACGGGCATGCCAACAACGGGTCTACGAATATCTGACTTATCAGGTTTGACAATTCTAGTAGCTTCATTACAGAAGTAAATAACATGCCCATCTATATTTTCTTCCAGGAGATCCTTAACCATAGCAACACTAGGTTCTACTTTGATTTGTTCATCAGGTTTAGGTGTTCTAATATAACTTTCGTTGACCACAGTTGAAACTTTAGCATGTTCCTTTATCCTAACAGGGAAAGGTGGTTTCTCAATATAAGCAGTAGGAACAACTGGATCAACATTATAAATAATAGTTTCATCTTTAGCTGGTACCGGTTCTTTAATTTCCTTTTTAATAGTTGGGTGATATTTAAACCACTTCTCCTTGGGGAGATCAACATGAGTAGCAAATGATTCACAAAAGGAGGCTACTATCTTAGAGTCAAGTCCGTTTTTAGTGCTAAACTTTTGAAAAGCATCGGTATTCATTAAAGATTTAACACAATCATACTTAAGCTTAATACCTGACTCTTTATCTTCATCGAGTTCCCAATCTTCAGAGTTGCATTTAATTCTTTCCAAAAGATCCCACCAGAATTCAATGGTCTTCTTCATAAAGGAACCAGTACAAGAAGTATCAAGCATGGATTGATCATCACGAGAAAGCCGAGCATAAAAATTCTGAATAATAATTTCTCTTGAGAGCTCATGATTGGGGCATGAATATAACATTGACTTAAGCCTCCCCCAAGGTAGAGCGATACTTCCTCCTTCACGAGGCCAAAAATTACATATGTAATTCCGGTCACGATGAACTAGATGCATAGGATAATTTTTTTGGTGAAACTCCAATTTCAATCGATTCCAATTCCAAGATCCAATACCATCGCATAGCCTATACCATGCCAATGCCTTTCCCTTCAAAGATAAAGGGAAAACATTCTTCTTAACTTCATCCCCGGGTAAACCTGCAAGCTTAAACAATCCACAAATTTCTTCCACATATATCAAGTGCATATCAGGATGTTCGGTTCCATCTCCTGCATAAGGATTAGCTAGCAGTTGTTCTATCATACCCAAAGGAATTTAATATTCAATATTTTCAGTAGGTGCAGTAGGTTGAGGGGTAACTAATTGTGGTTCCGGTCGTGGTGAAGATACCCCGAACAAACCCCTCAAAGGATTGTTTTCCATAGTAACAAGTGACAATAAATTTCAGCACGTAGTAATAATTTTTCCTTACCAATTTCCACTTACCAAAAGCGCTTCACTCCCCGGCAACAGCGCCAGAAAATAGCCTTGATGACCCACAAGTATATGGGATCAATTGTAGCCTTTTCGATAAGTAAGAGTATCGAACCCAACGAGGAGCAGAAAGAAATGACAAGCGGTTTTCAGCAAGGTAATGTCTGCAAGTACTGAAATTGTAAGTAGCAAAGTAGTTTGATAGCCAGATAATTTGTAACGAGCAAGTAACAATAGTAGTAAAAAAAGTGCAGAAAGGTAGCCCAATCCTTTTGAGGCAAAGGACAGGCCAAAACGGTCTCTTATAATAAGCAAAGCGTTCTTGAGGGTACACGGGAATTTCATCTAGTCACTTTCATCATGTTGGTTCGATTCGTGTTCGCTACTTTGATAATTTGTTATGTGGGTGGACCGGTGCTTAGGTGCTGTTCTTACTTGAACAAACCTCCTACTTATGATTAACCCCCTCGCAAGTATCCGCAACTATGAGAAAAGTATTAAGAATAAATTCTAACCATAGCATTAAACTTTTGGATCCAATCGGTCCCTTACGGAATAGCGCATAACCTAGGGTTTAAGCTTCTGTCACTCTCGCAACCCATCATCTAATAACTACTCCACAATGCATTCCCTTAGGACCAAATATGGTGAAGTGTCATGTAGTCGACGTTCACATGACACCACTAAGGGAATCACAACACACATACTTTCAAAATATCGAACACATATCAAGTTCACATGATTACTTGCAACATGATTTCTCCCGTGACCTCAAGAACAAAAGTAACTACTCACAAATGATAATCATGCTCAAGATCAGAGGGGTATTAAATATCATATTGGATCTGAACATATAATCTTCCACCAAATAAACCATATAGTAATCAACTACAAGATGTAATCAACACTACTAGTCACCCACAAGCACCAATCTATAGTTCTGGTGCAAAGATTGAACACAAGAGATGAACTAGGGTTTGAGAGGAGATGGTGCTGTTGAAGATGTTGATGGAGATTACCCTCCCCAAGATGGGAGAGTTGTTGGTGATGATGATGACGATGATTTCCCACTCCGGGAGGGAAGTTCCCCCGACGGAATCGCTCCGCCGGAGGGCAAAAGTGCTCCTACCCAAGTTCCGCCTCGAGACGGCGGCGCTCCGTCCCGAAAGTCCTCTCCTGATTTTTTCTAGGTCAAAATGACTTATATACCAGAAGATGGGCACCGGAGGTGGGCCGAGGGGAGCACAACCCACCAGGGCGCGCCTGGGCTCCCTGGCGCGCCCAGGTGGGTTGTGCCCACCTGGTGGGCCCCCTCTGGTACTTATTGGCTCCAATATTTCTCATTTATTCCTTAAAAAATCCCCGTAAAGTTTTAGCTCATTTGGAGTTGTGTAGAATAGGTAGCCTGACGTAGCTTTTTTAGGTCCAGATTTCTAGCTGCCAGAATTCTCCCTCTTTGTGTGTACCTTGCATATTATGAGAGAAAAGGCATTAGAATTACTCCAAAAAGCACTATTATGCATAAAAACATCATAAATAACAGTAGGAAAACATGATGCAAAATGGACGTAAAGCCTCCGTTTCCCATTCGTCTTGTGCACCACCACTGGATTCGCCAACCAAGTTGGATGCAACACTCCTCTGACCAAACCAGCAGCTTTGAGTTTCTTGATATCCTCGGCAATAAACTACTGCCGCTCCAAAGCTTGCTTTCGGACCTTCTGTTTGACGGGTCGGGCATGTGGGCAGACAGCAAGGTGGTGCTCGATTACCTCCCTGGGAACACCGGGGATGTCAGATGGTTGCCAAGCAAACACATCGACATTCGCCCGCAGGAAGGCAACGAGCGCGCTTTCCTATTTGTCATCAAGGGTGGAGCTGATAGTAAATGTACCATCAGCACCAACCAACCCTGTCGGGACCTTCTTCACAGCAGGCGTAGCAACCTTTGATCTCTTGCTATTGGAACACTCCGGCAAATCATCAACAGGCACAGCGCAATCCGAAGAAGCACGCTTCCCGGATTCTTTGCTGGCGTCCTTGCTAGCTTTCTTCCCTTTCTTGCTTTCCTTGGCGGGAGTGGTAGCTTCCACGGCCTCTGCAGTGACTGCTTCCCGGTACATCTTATCGACGCATATGATTGCGTCCTTCTTGTCTGATGGAATGGAAATGACGCCCATCGGCCCAGGCATCTTCAAAGTGTTGTAGGCATAATGGGATGCTGCCATGAATTTTGCAAGGGCAGGGCAGCCAAGGATTCCATTGTATGGCAGGGGGAGGTCGACCATATCAAACACGATCTTCTCGGTCCGGTAGTTCAGCTCCCCCCCCCCCCGAACATTACCGGCAGTGTGATCTTCCCCTTAGGACGACTCCCGCCGGGGTTGATGCCTTGGAAAGTACCGGTAACCTTGAGCTCTTCATCTGCTATCTGGAGCTTGCTGATGACCTTGGGAGATATCAAATTCAACCCGGCCCCGCCGTCAACCAACATCTTTGTGACTTTGAGGTTGCGAATCATTGGTGAAACCAACAATGGCAAACATCCTACCGCAGTGGTGCGGTCAGGGTGATCCTCTTCATCAAAGATGATGGGTGTGCGGGGCCACTTGAGCGGCTTCCGAGAATCTGCCGCTGGCTCCACGACATTGACCTCACATGCCCACTGTTTGAGCTAGCGATGAGAGGAGTGCAAGGACGCACCTTTGTCAATGCACAGGGAGTTAGTGGCCTTCTGGAACTCCTGCTCGCTGGTTTCCTCTTCATCTCCTTCATCACTCCCATCATCACATTCCTTCTTCTCACGGCCTCTGGCCGGTTTCCCTTGATACTGAGGGGCCTTGCCGGGGCGACCTCCTCTGCCACCTCGGCCCTTTCCGCCAGCACCATCTTGGTCTCTCTCTTTGTCACGCTTCTTGTACTCGGCTTTCTGCTTCTTGACGAGCTGCTCAACTTGATGACACTCTTGAAGATCATGTCCCTTGGTCTGATGGATCCTGCAGTACAGCCCGTCAGCATTCCCAGCCTTGTCGGCAGCAGTAGCTTCCCGGCAGTCAGCGCACGTGGCAGCTTCCTTGCTGGGAGCCTCGGTCTTGGCCTTCTTGCCGGTACTAGGAGTGCTTGCTCCTTCAACAGCCATCACTTCTTTATCCTTGTGCTTCTTGTTGCGTTTCTTGTTCTTCTTCTGATTGGTGGCGTCGTCGTCATCCTCTGAGTCAATGTTGACGCCATCTTCTTCACCGGGGATTTGCCTTCCCTCCTCTGTTCGGGCACACTTGTCCGCTAGAGTGTATAACTCATTCACAGTCTTGGGCAACCGAACGTTCATTTTGGAACATATCCTGCGGTTGCGCGGTTGCGCACGTTGGACTGGAACGCAGCTATCACAGCTGCTGGATGGATGTCTGGAATGTTCCTGTGCACCTGGCTGAACCTCTGCATATACTTCCACAAACTCTCTCCTTCCTTCTGTGGGAGGAGCTGCAAGTCGCTGGGCCGCCCTGGTTCTTGATGGCCACCCGTGAAGGCGCCAATAAACTCATGGCACAGATCAGCCCAGGTCGAGATGGAGTTCTCTGGCAAGTGCATCAGCCACGACCTCATGTTTGGCTTGAGTGCCAAAGGGAAGTAGTTGGCGAACACCCTCTCGTCCCTTCCTCTGGCAGCTTGAACATCGATGGTGTAGATGCTCAAGAACTCTGCCGGGTTCAATCTTCCATCATACTTTTCTGGTATCTCTGGCTTCAACATATGGGCAGATGGCCAACGGACTTGCCGCAGCTCACAAGTGAAGGCGGGGCACCCAACCTCGAAAGGAAGGTACCCGCCCCCACCGGGCATGGGTTCGTCGATGTCGGGGCCATTGCGCCTATCAGACTGGCGACGGGTGTCGCGGCGCCGCTCGATAGTGACGCGCGCGTCTTCCCTCCGCCTGTCTTCCAGGACCCGCCACTGGTCTCGACGTGCCTGAGGATCAGACGAAGCCATTGATACGTCATCGGTTTCTTGGTTGCGTAGCCCTGGCTGCGGCCCCTGCGCTGGTTGTCGTGGAGGGGAATGCACCGTCGGAACGGCTCCCTCAGTGCGGCCAGCGGCTTGGGCCGTTGCCGCCGTTGGTGGAGCCCGTGGCGGGCCTGCCTGCTGCGATCCTCCCACCTCAGTGAAACCAATCAAGCTCTGGATAGTGGCCCTCCACTCATCCATTTGATTGGCCGCTGGTGGAAATCTCAACAAGAGCTAGGCCGGCGCCATGGCCTCCGAAGCGGTGCTTGGCATGGACGACGATGCGGATCGCGACATTGCCCTACTTCTGATGGTGCCTGCAGTGGTGGTGCCATGTTCTCGCCGCCGCGAGCCAATCGCCAGGGCGGCGTGACGACGAGGCGGATGCGCTTGGGGGTTGACGGCCCCATTTGGTGCATCGTTTCGGCTAGTTTGCCCGGGGGTGGCGCGGGCCCTGTAGCCGCACCAGCGGCGGGGGCAGCTAGGTGATTACGATCTGCATCAGGGCGAGCGCCACCGCAGCGGCTGTGTCCCTCGGCGAGGTGGGGAGGCGAAGACGGAGCATTCTCCCCACCCGCACCTTGCGGAGCATGGTCGCCAGGTTGTTTTTGGTGCCGCCCTCCTCCGGTGCCTCCTGCTCCTGCTTTGGCCGCAGGGGGAACGGTGATGGCGCCGCCTGCGCCAGTCACGTTCCCCGCGGCATCATCGTTCCCATGTTCCTCCGCAGCCCCCACGGCATTAGTGGCCGCATGCGAGGGGGCCTTCGAGGTGGACGGGTGAGCTGAAGCACCGGATTTCTTCTTGGGCGCCATGGACGATGAAGCCATTGATGAAGAAAATGATGATGAAGATGGCGCGCTGCTTACACTCTCGGGTTTGCGCAAACGCTTCCCCCTACCTGGCGCGCCAAAGATGTCATGGTATCACACGGCCACCTATGGGGCCATCGGCCCCTTGTGGTTCGGCAAGGGGGAAGAGCGCATTGCACAAAGAGCGGAAAGCATAGAGCAGCACGGCAATGATGACACGGGCAGTTTTACCCAGGTTCGGGCCGCCGCGAGGCGTAAAACCCTACTCCTGCTTTGGTGGATTGATGAAAGGACCATGGTGAAGACGCAGCGCTCTAACCCGGCAAGGTCACCTCGGGGCGAGAGCAGCTACGCGCGTACAAATGTACAAGGGTCCGAATCCTCTTTAAGGTAGCCACGGCCCTCCTTTTATAGGTCAAGGGGTCACCACAATGGCAAAACAGTCATTTATCCAATGATTAGATAGCCACAGTGCTATCATACCTAACTCTGCAGACAGGACAGGGTGCATTAAATGCGCTGCTTAGTGTCACATTGTAGCGTAGCCCGGCAAGCCTTGCCGTGCCATTCAGCCACCTTTTCGCCTGTACGCGTGACATGTTGCCTGGACGGGTGTCATTGGGGGCGTTCTTCCTCAGAAATGGCCTGCCATGTACGAAATAACAGCCACTTAGTCACTTGGGGGCTCGACACCGCACCAATGGGTGACTTGCGTTGCTGTGAGGTGGAGTGGTGGAGCTTCGGCGGGGTAATCCGCCCTTGGCGTCCCCGGCAAGCCTGCCGGGGGAGTCTTGAGGCTTGTCTTTAGAGTAACCTCGACCCCGCCAAGCTCGCCTGCCCGGCAAGGGAGGTTTTTCCTTAGTGATATCTTGCTCGTTTGGTTGGTCTTGGTTTTCTTGATCCGCCCTTTGATTTCTCAAAGAGCTATCTCTTCTGCTTGGCCTTGTCTTGAATGCTGTAACCTTGCTCTTGAGCCCGTGTACAGTCCGGGCAACACACCTGGGGGTTTGTTGCACCGACACCGCATCAATTCCTTTACCCAAATTTTAGTAGCCGAAGTATTTCAACCGTCGCCCCCACTCCTCCACCACCGACCTTATAGTAAAATTTCAGTAGCCGAGGCATTTGAACCGTCGCCCTCACTCGTCCACCACCATCTCCACCTACCATTAGTAAAATTTTCAGAAGCCGCGGCGTATCCTTAAACATCACAACGCTCCCCTCCATAGTCCCCCCACCCCCCATTCCAACCCTAGCTGGCCACCGCTGCCGCCAACCCCTACCGGTCTGCCCGTGCCTCCTAGCTTTGATAATAAAGTTTAGGTTACCCAACGATTCCCATACCGTCGCCCCCCTGAGTTTTTAGATGAGGTCTGCGGTGTCCCTCCCCGCCAGATCCACATCCCCTACTCCAGAGAGTCGCAACCTAAACCCGACCACGTATCTCGGGGAGCCCGACGAGCGTTCGGACAAAACGAGGTTTATCATGACCTCTCTGGCGGACGTTGGCGAGGTGGCCGCCGTACGTCCCGACATGTCGATTCAGAAGCAACACCTCACCGTGGAAGCCGGCGAGGACGTTGACGTGCCCAAGGCTTCACGTCAGTGGGCTAGCGTATTACTGTATCTCGGGAACGCTGGCTACGACATCAAGCTCATCGACAGCGATGGCTTCACGCGGGCCATGTCACAGGTTAAGTGGTCCATCCCCAACCCCTCTGGTTCAACCGCCATCGATCTCTTTGAAGGCCCTACCGCTGATCTCCTGCGCCACGCGATCAAGGATTTGTGATCCTTGTACGCCATTGAGCCCATTTTGGCATTTCTGAAGGACACGTTCTACGGCGGCGGCTTGGGATCCTCAATTGCCAAGTCAGATCTCATCAACCACGACCACAAGGAGAGCATCCACAAAGGGTCATCCAAGGTGAAACAGCCCGTCTGCGACATCAGAGAGCGCACCATGGGTCTGTGCTCTTCCAACTGGAAGGATCCCGTCCATGACAAGTGAGGCAACATCCTATCAGCAAATCTTACTTTTTCTAGCTAGCCAACTCGTACCCTTTGTTGTAGTAGCTTTTGCCATGCGGTGTTTTGATTGTGCCGTGTTTAATTATTTCAGTTATGCAAAAATGTAATATTCAATGGGGCTATGTGATGTTTAAGTATGAATTGTCCACTTCAGTTTCACGAATGGCTATATTTGGTTGTTTATAGTGAGTAGATACCTTGTTTATCTTTATTTGGTTGCTAGGTTGGTTGTAGTGAGCATTTGTCCAGTTATCAAGCAGATGCCTTGTTTATCTGTATTTGGTTGTTAGGTTGGTTGCAGTGAGCATTTGTCCAGTTTTCAAGTAGATGCCTTATTTATCTGTATTTGCTTGTTAGGGTGGTTGGAGTGAGCATTTGTCCAGTTTTCAAGCATATGCCCTGTTTACCTGTATTTGCTTGTTAGGTTGGTTGCAGTTAGCCTCTGTCTAGTTTTCAATGCCTACATTTGGTTGTTATACTGATCATGTATGCCTTGTTTATTTCAGTCATTCACAATGTGATGTTCATTATGTGCAAGTCGGAACTGTGCAGCTTGATTTCATCAATACCAGTTTGAACGGCTATATTTGGTTCCAGTTATGCCTGGTGTAGTTAACACATTCCCTTTATTTCAGTTTAACACATTTATCCAGTGTGATGTTTAAGCATGAGCTACGTTCTATTCATTTTCAACAATACCAGTTTGAATTGCAATATTTGGTGGCTGTTAAGCCTGTCGTAGGTAACATTCCCTACCATTTTATATCCGCGTTCATGGCATGCTGAAACCAACACATTCAAGCTATCATTTGGAGATGTTGTTGTTTACCTTGTCTATATTCGTTTGATGTTAAGGTTGCTGTACTTATCATGCCTTTCCACTACTTATGCAGGACAACAACGGGAGTGGCCAGCATTTTCCGCCGAGGTTAGTTTCATCCCTCGGCTTGTACTCCCCCCCGTCATTCCTTAATGTAGCATATAGATCCAGGCCTGGACACTTTTTAGCTTCTAATGACTTGTTGCTTGTAGGTACATATGTCCTTCGCAAAGATCCACACATCGACCCTTTTTGCGTATGGGGCAATGAGATATTCATGAACCAGCATCAAGTGAGGAAACCGGTAAGGATTATTAGCAAAAAGATACGAATGGTGGCAATCAAATTATTTGTTTACGCTCTATCCAACACAACAATGAACTGTAGGATGGTAACTACAAACTCTGTAGCCTTCTCTTTTTACTGCCCATAATGAGTTGTTAGACAACAATGTCTGAATCATTTTCGTTTGCAATGCTTCCCAAAGCAGTTTAATCAAGATTACCTTGCAAAGTACATGATTGGTGGACACGCAATGAAGGTTAAAGTATTTCATCGAGACTACAATGAGCATCGATAATTCCTAATGAAGACAGTGAAGGATGGGCGGGCAACCATCACAAGGGGTTGGCCTAGAGTCGTGCGTGCATTATGCATGGAGGAGGGCACAATATGGGCATTCCGCTTCACCTTCTCTAGTAACCAGAATGTCTTTTGCCTCTCTCTTTACAGTCTTTAGTACAACTGTGGTTCATCATTCTTTACTTGGTGCTTCTGTAGTTCTTCAGTATATGTACCCATGCATCAAATTATGCATTCGTGCTTGAACCTATATTTGTAATAAACATGGTTCGATATGAAATAAGTGATTGCCTACTTTAAAATTCAAAATTTGTGTTTTTTAAATGCAGGGATTAAATTAGGGATAAATTAGTTTCTACAGGCCAGTACACTGCACACGGTTTGCGAAAGCAAAACGTCTGTGATAAACGTGGAGATCAGACACGTTTCTCAGATCCACTTTGTGTGCGATGAATCTCTACTGCACACACGATCAGCCAAGAAAAAATGTGAGATTAAC
This sequence comes from Thinopyrum elongatum, assembly GCA_011799875.1. Taxonomy (NCBI): domain Eukaryota; kingdom Viridiplantae; phylum Streptophyta; class Magnoliopsida; order Poales; family Poaceae; genus Thinopyrum; species Thinopyrum elongatum. Next base: position 469,127,422 of record CM022298.1, read on the forward strand.
AACTGCAGCGCACACAGTTCCTTGTTATTAAATGTTTGTGAAAGTCACCTTATCACACACGCTTGGCAATTATGGACTGTTTACGATGTTGTGTGCATCGTAAAAGTTTGCTCATAGAATAATGCGTGCGATAGGCCCTCATCCGACGCGGGTACGACAGATGAATCGTGTGGGATATATTCAAGTTTCGCATACAATTTTATAGGGATAACTGTATGCACTCTTACATCAAATTGCATACAGTCGAGGAAAAGTAAATGTGTGTAATTGTCTGCTTATCATACACATTCTATAATGGTGAACTATTTTTGATGGGGCGCGCATCGTATATGTATTACCATGGAAGATCTATTGCGATGGTAATGCAAGCACAAACAAGTAGCAAGGATGGAACGTTTGGGATATGCGAGATATCACAAACAGATGTCTGAAGACTCGTGTTTGGGATACATGCCGGCAACGCATACGCTTAGTTATGCAAAATGTATGCATTGCTACTCCCTATCCCCGACGGTTTCTGGGTCGTGTGGGAAGGACCCCCCATCGCCCACACTGCCCTGGCGACGATTTAAAACTCCGTCGTGTAAAGGGGTTAAAAACCGTTTGTATAGCAGCTCGTTGTACCAGTGTTTACTCGTTCCGTAATACAAGATCTCGTGACTAACTCATTAGCCACATTGCTTGCAAGCTCTTTACGATGTTGTATTACCGAGAGGGCACAGAGATATGTCTCCGTCACCGGAGTAACAAATCCTAGTCTCGATCCATGCCAACTCAACAGACACTTTCGAAGATACCTATAGAGCATCTTTATGATCATCCAGTTATGAAGTGACGTTTGATAGCACACAAGTTTATTCCTCCGGTATCTGGGAGTTGCATGATCTCATGGTCTTAGGAATAGATACTTGACATGAAGAAAGCTATAGCAATAAACTCAAGTGATACGATCAAATGCTAAGCTTATGGTTGGGTCTTGTCCATCACATCATTCTCCTAATGATGTGATCCCGTTATCAAATGACAACTCATGTCTATGGTTAGGAAACCTTAACCATCTTTGATCAACGAGCGAGTCTAGTAGAGGCTCACTAGGGACATGGTACTTGTTTATGTATGCACACATGTATTTAAGTTTCCGGTCAATACAATTCTAGCGTTAATAATAAACCTTTATCATGAACAACGAAATATGATAATAACCAATTTATTATTGCCTCTAGGGCATATTTCCAACAAAAATATGTGGCAATAATTATTCTTCACCCGGGGTAATCTTACGATGGTTACATAAATAAATTACATTTAGAATACAAATAATTACATTCATATTGATTCACTACATAAAATATAACATAAGAAAACAAAAATATAGGTCATAAGACCAGAAAAATTACATTTTACGTATATTTTACACTAAATTTTTACGTTTGTAATTTTACGTAACATAAAATATTTTTTACGGCGATTTTTTTTTACGTTCTCATTTTACGTAAATAAGACAAAATTTATGAAACGTAAAATTACGATGCATTGATGTTAAAAATAGAGGAGGGTGAAGAATAACTATTCCTCACCCAGGGTGCCGAATAGTCAATCCCTATATATATATATATATATATATATATATATATATATATATATATATATATACAGCCGGTGCATTCTGCTAATATTAGCATAATAGTTATTCTGATAACACTTCCGCACTGCACACGCAACAGAAGCGCACTGCATCTTCTTTATGATGAGCACTGCAATGATTCACGGGAGAACTGCTTCATTTTTTGGCAGTCCACCCGCGTGTTCTGTGTGGAATCGGGTGTTGCGGGATGATTTAATTTATTTCTAGTTCTCATTTGACCTTTATTCTTTGTAATTTACAGGAAAGGTGACTAAAATCTTTGCAAATCGAGCGATTTGGCGGATGAGCTTCCTCTGTTCGTGTTCGCGTCGGATGCGACTTTTTCGTGCTCGGATGTTGTTTGTTAGTAGGAATTCTTTGATTGCATTTGTTTTAATCGGTCCGTTTACTCTATAATTTGTCTAATTTTTAGGACTTAGTTTTCAATTTCAGCGAAATCGATTGTCTGGGCGTGTGAGCTTTGTCCGCTCGTCTGTTCTTGTTGTTTTTTTGGATTTGGTGCGCCGATGCGTTTTGAATCTTGTAATTAGTTTCTCTTTTTGGTTTGAATTCACTGTATTGTGCCTGTAATGTTCGTACTTTTTGGTGTGCATTTTTAAAGAATAGCGCATGCTGTTCATCCCAGTGGCCGTGGGTTTGATGTATTTTTTTGTGGGTAATTGTTCAAATTTGAGTGGTTGCACAATGTTTTGGCCACTTATCGAACTGCGAGTGGAATTGGCACCTCTGTTAGTCTCCTACATATCTGTACCTGTACTGCTTTGATTTTATTGTTGCAGTTCTGGCATATGTTTGTAGTGTACTGCATTTTGTTAAGTAGTGGACTGCAATGTAACAGTATTATAGTGGGCATGACAGCTTATGAGATAATTCTTTTTCTCAAACTGCATTTAGTGTTTCAGAGAACTTCATGGTATGCACTTTCGTACTACATTAGCAGAATAGTTATGCTGCTATTTCTGCTATTTATATCAATTCTTCTGAACTCCATACCACGAGAATTCTGTTGAACAACATAGGTTAACTACAAAGTTTTCCAGCATTGGCACTGCATTGTTATTGTTCAGAGTACTGCATTTGTTTTATATAAGGACCGTACTATGTGTATTAGAGAACTGCATTTCTGTCAGCAGCAACTTGTTAGTCTCCCACATGTCTGGATTTCTACTGCTTTAATTTTATTGTTGTAGTTCTGGCATACGTTGTAGTGCACTGCATTTTCGTTAGTAGTGGACTTTGTTGTAGTTGTATTACAGTGGTCATGGCAGCTTATGAAATTTCTCTTTTCTTAAATTGCATTCTGTGTTTTAGAGGACTGCATAATATGCACTTTCGTACTACATTAGCAGTGTGGTTAATCTGCTATTCTGCTATTAGAATAGATGGTCCATTATATGCTGGTGTTAGCTGAATAGTTATTATTACAATTTTCTTGAACTGCATACTATGAGAATTCTTTTGAACATTATATGTTAACTGCAAAGTTTCGACCATTCGCATTGCATTGTTACTGTTCAGAGGACTGCATTTTTTTATATTTAGGATCACACTATGTGTATGAGAGAACTGCATTCTGTCACCAGCAACTTGTCTAAAAGGGTGATAAAATGATGGAGACGAGGTCGCATACATTAATAAGGCACCGTTCAAAGTGTCTAATGGACATAATTTTAAAAGCATACAGCATAAGCAAAGCATTAGAAATATGCCACAGATGGCTTGCTTCATCTTAGACAGCCTACAGTGCAAATATTGTAAACTTTAGGGAGTCTTCTTCTTTGTAGAAAAACACCATGGCCACTTCTCCGACCTCAAAGCCATTCTGGGAGACAAAATCTTTCCAACCAGTAGTTATGTTGATGTAGTCTTCAGAGTCGATGTGGTAGTCAGCTTGCATGTCTGCATACCCATTTTTGTGTTGTGTATCCAAAGTAACCTTGCCTGAACTCGGAGCAGTAAACTTTATTATGGATGGCGGTTTCTGTATTTTGGCATGGATGGAAAAAGAATTTTTATAAGTAAACACCAATTGTTTTTCTTTATACTTAGGATGATCTGTTTATGTTAACTTAAATATGTACATATATATGACTACTATTTTTTATAAAGTAGTTGCAATGTATGAACAAACTTATATACGGAATTGACCTCTAGTTTTAGTAGGATATATATTGTATTGTAACATGTTTGTACTGCAAGGTCATTTACAGTGTACTTCGCTAGCATGTTAAGAGAACTGCAACACTGATCTATTGAACCTCTTTTTTGTTCGTGTGCTGGGGTTCTGATCTAACTAGTTTCGATACCTGGTGTGGTACTGAAGAATAATAGGTGGAACTATCAAGTCTTAATAGCTAACAAATCTGAACAACAATACAAATTCTTTGTATTGTTGATACTACTGAACAAATTGATGGAAATATACATTCAGATGTGGATTTGCAGCCTAGATTGAGTCAAAAATTGTGAGGGAAAAAACATACCCAACTTTCCTGCATGTCTGCGGATGTGAGGCGATGAAGAAATGGTGCCCGAAACCCCCTGTTGGGTATAATCAGGCACCCGAGCATGCTACACCACTCGGCGTTGGTGAGCTCTAGACCATCGACGTACACGCATGTGTCCGCTACCGGCGCCATCCTTGCCAAGCACCCGCACGAACAGTCCATGGCGGGTTCAGTGGAATTTCAGATAACAGTTGGGGATGGGAGGAACCCTAGATCTATGATTTGAAGGAAAAGAGGAACGGGGGGAGGAGTTGTGTCAGCCTGGAGCATGAATGGATAGGTTTTTATGCAGCCAATTGAGCAACGGAGGTAATAAATGTTGTGGTTGGTGTTAGGTGGTGGATTGATTCTGATTCAGTCTAAGCGAATGCATTTGATAAGCAACAACACTGCTTACTTGAACCTAGCAAACTGCATTGTCGTATTACAACAAACTGCAGAATGCATGGATTGTGTTTGTTTTTTCATTTTTCTAGTTATTGTTTTATATTTTTATTGGCCGTGGTTTTTCGTGGTACATGGGAATTTTTTTTAGGTGCAAGGGAACTGGATTTGCGTGCTAGTTGTGGGTCGTGTGGCTTGTTGGTTTTGGGCTGTGAGAATGTGTTGGGTCCGTTGGGGTGTAAGACGCATTCGGCCCAAGTCGGCCTGTACGGGTGGTTTGCTATTGCGCTGTGTGTGCACGGTAACGTTTAGTCCCACCTCGCCCGCGGAGAGCGCGCCCGACCAGTTTATAAGCCCTGGCGAGGCAGCCATATCGAACTCCTCTGTTACTTATTTGGGCGCTTATACACGGCGCTCGCTGCTCTATCCTCTGACCTGTGGGCCCATGTGTGCCCGGCCCCATGCATCATGGTTCAGAACGGACCCGCCTACTGTGGGCGCAGACCTACTACGAGACTGGCTGGGGCCGGTTGCACCTGGGTGGTCACTTTTTTTAAATATTTTTCCCTCTCACGTATTTTTTCAAATATAGGGCGTGCACTGCTTATTAAATCATCTTGCACTGCATTCATCAGGTTTGTGTACTGCATGTGCACACACTCCGCACTACACATTTTTGCACTACATTTTTGTGCACTGCATGCTGGTCGCATTTTTCTTTATTGTTTTTCCTCTTACGTATTCTTTTTCTAGTGTACGGGTGCGCACTGCTTTGTTGGGTATGTGGGCGCTGCGTTCGTCATAGTCCTGTACTGCAGGTGTATTTTTCCTCTTACGTATTTTCTCTAATACAGGGCGTGCACTACCTAGTAAATCATTTTTGCACTGCATTCATCAGGTTCATGTACTGCATGTGCACACACTCCGCACTACATGTGCGTGTGCATTTTTGTGCACTGCAGGCTGGTCGCATTTTCTTTTCATGTTTTTCCTCTTACGTATTCTTTTTCTAGTGTACGGGTGTGCACTGCTTTGTTGGATATGTGTGCACTGCATTCGTCATAGTCCTGTACTGCAGGTAGACTTTTTTTTTGTTGTGACACTTATTTGAAGGTAGACTTTTTTTCCGAATGCGTTATGTTAACACGCGTGTTGTTTTTTAATTTAACTTTTTTATGAACTGCATGTATTTATTTGTTTTACTGTTTGAACTTCATTGTTCTTCATAGAGAACTGCATCCTGTGATAACTTCTTCGTTTCGATGTAGTCCGTCTTATTTAGCCGGACCGTTTTGGGCCGGCTAAAAATTAGGTAGGATGACGGCTAAGCATGCCGATGGACTGGCCTGTTTAATAGTAGTGTCGTGCCTGGGCCTTGGAGGTCAGCACGCGTGCCGGCCCGGCACGACCCGTGTACTAAGCGTGCCTGGTCGGGCCGTGCCGTGCCTGGCCCGTTTAACTCAGGGCGGGCCGTGCCGGGCCGGGCCGGCCCATCTGGCCAGGTATACTCCTAGGCGATCCCATCGCTCCGCTCACAGGGAGAGACCGAGAAGAAACCTCTCTCCTCTCTTGTAGCGGCTCCCGAAGCATCTCTCCCTCGAGCAAAACCGCTGTCGCCCGCAGCAACCGCTGTCGCTCGCAGAACCGCCGTCCCCAAGAGGTCCTTATTCCTGCATTCCGCGTCGTCGTCCGCTCCGCCAGCCCTTCCCGCTCCGCTCCAGCAGCCCTCTCCCGTCCGTTCCCGCCGCCGCCCACCACCGCCGTCGCTCATCCCCTTTTTTCTGGTACGTTCCCCTTGACCTCAGTCTTGATCATCCCCTCGTCTAGTTTTGTGATTCTCGTAGCTGCTTGTGCTTTTTTGCTTATGTATTTTTTCTTTAAGCAGGCGATTTTATCTCGATTTGAAGTCGATACTCGTGTGTGCTCTATAGGCAGAGCAAGGTGCATCTAGGGTTTCGTCAGATTTCACCGATTTTGGTGCTTATATCTATCACTTCATCCTTGTGCTGCAGGCAAACGCCATGTCTTCGCCGAGCAGAGTGGGAGGAGGAGTTCAGGGTATGTGGACTGCTTATTTTGGCTTTGTTTATTTTGTTTGATGTTTATCTAGTTTCCTAATTCATCCTGCATATTTGTTTATGCTATGTTAGTTGTCAGCGTTCCTTTGCATTATTTGTCATGTGATGTTTTGTAATTTCTGTTTCTGGTTTTTATTGAATCCAATAGGTGATTGCAGTGGTCATAATGATACACCAATTGGCTCTCGTTGTCCTGGTGGTAAGGATCATGGTGGTGAGTCAGGACATCAAGTGAATTCGCCAATTGAATCTTCTCCCATTAGTGTGGCCCCTCCTTTTGGTATGTGTTTGTTTTTTTTCTTATTTTTAATTTGCCAATTTTGGTTGTATCCCTATTTCTGTTGTAAATTTCATATGTGTCTTGTGAGTTTTGCAATGGATTGTTCTTATAAATACCTGCTATTTTTTGATGTGAATACTTTGTTTATTTTGTGTATGCTGCTTACTTGATGTTGTACAAATTGGTGTTGCCTTGCTGTATCTAGTCCGGCATTTTGTTGGGAACAAACATGAAGTTAGTGTATGCAGCACTGCATTTATATGTATATGTGAACTCCACTATATGTAAGTGTGAACTGCATTGTTGTTTTATTCAAGTTTTTTGTACAATGCATTAATTTTTATTCAGCTTATGATTGGAGCACTACATTTATATGTCTAAGTTTACTACATTTGTTCTTTTTGTGCACTTTTTAACGACCGTAGTTAAACTTCATTTTGACACAGAGGGTGATGTTGGTGTGATCTTTGACCAGAGACGTCCCATCTTGTCTGAAACACAATCAGAGTCTGTTGATGGTACAGAGGAAGTTACACAGGAGTGGATGGTCTCGAAATAGCTTCGTGCATATGAATTGAAGCAAAGCAAGAAGAAGTTGAGGTTTGAAAGTGACTCAAAAGAGTGTGCAAAGAAGGAGAAGCAGAGGAGAGCTGCAGATGGTGCCAAGGGTGCCAAATTTGTCAAAGTCAAGCAGCCTGCTTTGCAGAAGAAGAGGCTGAGTTCTGTTGCTGAGGAAGGTGGTACTCCTCAGCGGAGTCCACGTGTTGCTGGCATGAACAAGAATCTTGGTAAGAGAACTGCTGAAGCTGGTGCAAAGGATCCTCAGCGCAAGCGACTACATGTCAGTGAAGGTCCCAACTCTAACGATGACGACTTTGTGCTTGCTGATTTTGTGAGGGATGTTCATACTGGTAGACGCAAAGACTGTGGTTCATCTAAGAGTCTACCCAAGTGTGCCCGTGATGATGGCGATGAAGGTGTTGGTGCTGACTCTGGTGGGGAGGCGGATGTTGTTCCAATGGTTTGTTGAAGTGGAGTGCATTTGTTTCCTTCATTGTTATTCTATGTGTGTTTTTTCTGTCTCTTTTTATGGCTAATCTTCTAATGTGGACTGCATTTCCCTTTACACAGAGGAAGAAGTCTAGTAAGAGCAATGCAACTAAAGATGATGCCGAGGGAGATGATTCTCGATTTAACAAGACCGTACGTTTGTCGCTTCCCACTGTTTGCAAGGCTGCTGCTTTATTGAAAGACGCACACTGTAGTCGTGTTCGGGATGCTAGATTCGGTGTTGTCTTTGAACTGACAATAAAGAAAAATGTGTCGCGCATTCTTATGTGCTATCTGATGGGAGTGATTGACCCTGCCACCATGATAATGGACTTTGGGAATGGCAGGGTTCTTCGAATCAATCGTGATGCAGTTCATCACATTTTTGATTTACCTATGGGACGTCACACTGCACCCATGCCTGCTGCTAGCGGCCATGATGACTCGTTGACTGCCCTCAAGGATGAGCTTGGCTTTGACCGTTCAAAAAGTATAGGTGTCAAGGACTTGCTTGAGAAGCTGAAGGTGTTGGTGGAGGAAGATGATCATGTGACTGTTGATCTTGCTGTGAAGGTGTTCTTCCTGATACTTTACCAGAATTTGCTGTGCCCCGGGCCTGCAGTTCATTTGGATAGGGTTGCTGCAATGGTTGAGAACATGGATTATGCGGCCATGGCGCTGATGGACTTTTGTCAGCTTGTTGTTGATGAGTTACAGGCAGCTGTGGTGAGGTGGCAGACAGAAAGCAGCAAGCAGAATTGTGCAGAGGGTTGTGCCATTGTCCCCCTGATTATGTATCTTGATTGCTTGAAGCTTCGCAAATTTTCAGTTATGCACACGTTAACGCCACGTGCGTCGTACCTGACGACCAAGGACCTGATGAAGTTTTACAACGAGGATGTGCTTGTCAAGGGAAAGATTTATTTGGAAACTTACAAATTTGGGAAGCTGCCGGTTAGTGCATCTGAGTTTTAAATATTAGAGTTTTTTTTAAAAGGTGCAGTCATTATAAATCTAAACTTTCTAGTACTCACATGTGTACTTCTCTTCCCTTCTTGTCTTTTTTTGCAGTGGAAGGTGTCAGGTGATATTGTGTACAACCGTCGTGCTACAGTTCTATGTGGCAGCTCGGATGCGGGGCCTAGCACTCATGCTAGGTTTTATGAGCCTATCTGTAGCCAGCTTCCTGCCTGTGATGATGAGGCGCCGCCTACTCGTGGTTTCACGGCTCGTCGGATGTTTGATAATAGAAGCTCTCCTAAACAGACATTTGTTGGCGGCAAAAAACACGAGGAGATTGATGAGCTTCTTCTGAAAGTTTTGAAGTTGACTGAAGATTTGCCAACCTCTGGTGACAGGTTGAGGACAGTTGCTGGTTTTTTCCCTGTTGGTCATGGCCCATGAGATGAAGATATTGTTGCTGCTCACAATTTTGATTGCGGCGTGGTTGAAAGCCTGAAGATTGCAGTGACGAATATTCGGTCTTCGTATGCTCAGTTGAAACATTCAAAGGAAGAAAAATGCGCTCGGTATGAGAAGGATGCTGAGCATATTTTGGATGAAATGAACCGTCAGGACGCTGGCGTCGGCGCTGATAATGTACGTTCTAGGTTTTTTGTGCTTTTGAACCTCTTTTGTGTATTATGTGGACTGCTCCTCACTATTTGTTTTTTTGTGATAGGCTGGAGTGGAATCTTCTGGTGTCCATGGATCTAGGGACGATGGAATTGGTCAGGTACAAGTACTTCTGCCATGTGCCTCTCTTCTTGAACTTGCATTTTTTGCTTTCCATTTTATTGTATTTTTTGCGTACTTCACGATTGTAAAGTGTGTACTGCTTGTGCGTAGTTGAATTTTTTTCTTTTTTTGTCGTTACCATCTTATTTTCGTTTTTGGTTTGTTCTATGCCTGTAGACTGGAGTTGCTGCTTGTGATGTGCACAAAGATTCCTACGATGGCTCTGGGAAGGATGAGGACTTGGCTGATGCATCGTCCCCTCCGGATGTTGTAGCTGATAAGGTATAGTGGAATTACTTTTTCTGTTAGTGGGTTGTAATCTAATTTTTTGTTGTTGTTATAAGCTTGATGTACCTTGTTCTGTTCACTCATATGCATTTCTTTTACATATGTGAGCTGCATAGTTTTACATGTGTGAGCTTCAGTCTTTGACAGAAGTGAACTGTAGTTCTTTTCGCATACGTGGGCCGCAGTCTTTTACATGTGTAAGCTTCAGTATTTAACAGAACTGAACTGCAGTGTTTGACAAAGTGAACTGCAGTTCTTTTTACATATATGTACTGCAGTTATTTGACATATTTGGGCTGCAGTGTTTGACATAAGTGAACTGCAGTTTTTTTGCATATGTGGACTGCAGTCTTTGACATAAGTGACCTGTGTGTTGTTTTGTTAATTATCCCCACGCTCATTTTGTGTCATTGTGTCTTTTTTAAACTTTTCACAGCCTGGAGATGAAAACGTAGAAGTTCATGTTGATGTGGACCAGGGGGATTGTGCTGTTGCTGGTGGTGGCAATGTTGACGCTTCTGTATCGGTTGCCGTCGACAGTGCAGAACCTTCCGTAGCTCAGGAGTCCCACGATACTATTTCCCCTAGTCGGCACGAAGATCCTGATGTTGGCATTGAAAAGCCGCTCGAGAATGTCGTTCCTGCTGGTAGAGTTGCTGCTTCTCCTGTTTGTCTGACGCCCAACAAAGTTCCTGATGTATTCAGAGTGGAGCCTCATGCAGCTGAGGTATCCAAGGATGTTGTGGTTGACCAGACTGTTGTAAGCCCAGATAATGCTGATGTTGCTATAGTAGGGCAGTCCAGTGAGGCTGTGTTGGTTTCGTCGTAACCTAGCCAAGTAAATGTTTTGGTCAGCTCTGAAGAACAACAGCATGAAGACTCTGACACTGAAGGCAAGATTTTTGTTTCGAACAGTGAAGTTGAAGTTTTTGTCATTCAATTTTTTAATTACTATGGTAGCTGCATTAGATGTTTAATGATAAGTGAAACTTCATCTTTTTGTTGGTGATTTTCAAAATAGCTAGCGGAATTTCCTTATCTTAATATTGAACTTCATTTTTTGGATAAGTGAACTTCACCTTTTTATTGCAGATGCCAAACTTCCTGTTGTGACACCATCGAGCATTGATCCAGCTCTTCTGAAAAGATACAATGAGTTGTACAGTGCTGTTACGAGGTCTCGGAAGGACAAAAAGAAGAAGTATGGCTTTTTAAAAATTGTTTTGTTCATATGTATTTTCTAATTTCAGTCTTTACCCTTTCTCGTTCTTGTTATTTTTGTAGTATCTTATGTTTCAGTTTTTCATAAAAAATTCAGGGACATGGTTGCTTTTAAAACTGAGATGTCTGATATTACCATTGGCGAAGTTGGTCAATCTTTTTGGGATAAAGGGATGCTCACTACAGCCCTTGTAGATCTTGGGGTATCTTTGCTGGTAGATGAGTTTAAGGGATCTCCGACGATGGTTGTCCCGTACCATATTTGTGTAAGCATGCAGAAATTTTTGTTTTTGTTTTTTGATTTTCTTTTCTGGTTTCGTGTGATTACCTGTTTGCTTGAGCACTATTGCTTTGTTTGGTTTTGTTTTGACAGACAAGTATTTGGCATGGTGGTAGTGTAGGCAGGAGTGTGAAATTGATGTTCTCTTCAAAAGCCGAGGAGCGTGTTGATAAAAAAGATATGGTGAGTAATGTTTTTATGTGTTGAAGACCATTTTTTGTGTGTTGGTTTTATAGTGTTCTTTTTCTTGTTCTTGTAATTCTTTTATTTATTTATTACTTCCAACAGGTCCTGTTTGCAACATTTGATCCGTCGAAGACGAGGGATGGCGTTGGTCATTATTGTGTAGTCGCCTTGAATTTGAAGGAAAGGTGGTTTGAATTTCTTGACTCGCTCAATAAACCAGGTAGCTATGATGCGAACAGGATTTTTAGGAGGATGGTTAAAAACATCAAGCGTGCATGGAAAGAAGGTAGCTCAAGTTCTGCTGAGCCGTTAAATCCTCCTACACTTGATGGATTTGTGTTGAAACATGTTATTGTCCCATTTCAGCCAAATGGGTATGTTCCTTGTAGCCCCTGTCTACCATACTGCTCAACTTTTCTTTTATACTTCATTATGTGAAACTGATGTTTTTTGTTCTTTTATTGCAGGCATGATTGTGGATTCTATATGTTTCAATTCTTGCAGACTTGGGATGGTGTTCAAGTTGCTAAGTTTGGAGTGGAGCACATTGGCTACATCAGAAAGGCCATGCTGTATAGTTGGCTTACATCACCAAAGTGTTGCCTTGAGTTATCGTCACTTTTAATTTTTGCAGATAAAGGTTTGTTTTAGTGAACTTCTTTTCTTTCTCTTACTTTTTTCTTTGTCTACTGCTTGCTTCTGCTTCTTAAGGTCTTTTTTTTACTAGTGTGTTTAGTGAGATGTTTGATTTTCAATGGATGGCTATATATTTTGTTGTGTAAGTGAGCTGCATTTGCTGTAGACAAGTGGGCTGCATTGTTCTATACAAGTGGGCTGCATTTTTCTAGACAAGTGGGCTGCATTGTTCTATACAAGTGGGCTGCATTCTCTTCTTTAATGAACTGCATTTTTTTATATTATTGAGATGCATCTAATGTTTTTGTTTTTGTTTTTGTATTTGGGCTGAGTGTTCCTATGTTTTTTCTCCTCGTTATCAGGTTTTGATGAGGGTCTTCATGGAGGCTGTACATCATTGTTTGAGTCGCAGGGTTCTGAGGTAGTTATGGAGGATTGTGCCATTGAAATCTCTCCAGAGAATTCTGGTACTTCTGCTGGAGATGTTTTGAACACAGATGCTGTATCTAGACCTGGACCTGATTGTGAAAAGGTTGCTCGCCCCGGCTCTCCTCATGAGGTAGTTGATGTTGATGATGATTTTGTTACGCCAGTGCCGCGCGTCACTACGACTAGGAGTGCAGCAATCAATCGTCCTCCTGTGGATGAGGCTGAAGTATTTTTGAACAAGAGGGCAGGTGAGAGGTCTTTTAAGTTGAGAGGCTCTTTAGAGAAATTGAAGCCTCCGAGGTTCAAATATATTGATGAGGCGAGGACAATAAAGGATCTCGTTCTCAGCCAAGATTTTGTAACCAAATACCACGAGTAAGTTTTATGTGTGTGCCCTTCATCCTTTTTGTGTGTTTTGTTTTTAATTTTATTTTATTGATCCCATCTGTGTATGTTTACTGCAGTAACACGTTCTTGATGGTGAATAATTCTTTTGGTGATGTCGAAAATTACAAAGTTGACTATATCTATAATACATTTGGCAAAGGAGCTTTAATGGACTCATATCTCATGGATTTTGTCATCAAGTACTGGAAGCAAGACCCTGAAATGGGTTTAGTTTATCGTTGTGGTGAACGTGTGCTACTTTCACCTTTATTTATCACGGTAAACATGTGCTGTCATTTTTTCTCTTGTACTGATTTTTTCATGTCCATGCGTGCATGCATGTTTTATTCTTTTTTTCATGTCCTATTTTTGTTCTTTTTCTATGTAGTATGTTCTTCAAATGGAAACCTTTGTGAAGAAAGATGATGAAGGACACCCTGTGTTGCCAGTTGTACATGCCCCGTTTGTTTTAGAAGATGCAGTTAAGCAATTCAAGGTTTTTGTGAGCGGCAACGAAAACCTGTTGGACACAAAACTGGTAAGGCCATTGTTTTCCGTCATTTATTTTCTGGTTTATTGCATTTCTTTTTATAGTTATTTTGGAACAGTGGTCCTAGTGCTACAAGTTGAACGAACTTTTCATTTTTCATTTTGTTTTTTGATGTGACAGATTATGATGCCGCGCTCCAAGGGTGGTCATTATTCCTTATACACGATGAACCAGCATCGCCAGACGATTGATATCCATGACACTAGGAAGTACACTGGCCATCCTGATTTCACAACAAAGTGGCGCAGGACTGACTACCACTCAGATTGCACTGAAGTGGTATGTCATTTTTTCTAGCCAAGTGCAAAGCTTTTTTGTGTTTCTCCTACTGCATATTTTTTATAAACTACACATGCAATGTTAGCACACATAGCACCACACTTGTTTATATAGTGCACTGCAACATATGCGTGACATAACTGCATTTTCTCACACACACCCCAATCTGTGTAAAAAAGTGATAAAAGGAAATGGCTTCATGTGCATTTAAAAGAGGGACTGTCTAGACGTTGAGAAGAACTTTGTATTTTTGGGTTCGTGTGAATAGTTATTGATCTGTGATGTGTGTTATTTTACTTTGTGCTGCCTTTTTGCCAGATGAGGAGGATGACTCAGCTGCTGAAGGCGATTTATGGTGAAAAGTTGTATAAATCTAAGAACCACCCTGACTGGGTTAAATTGGCAGAGAAGCCCTCTTACCCGGGCGTGCCAGCGTAGGGAACAAACGAGTGTGGAATCTATGTTCTGAGGTTGACGCAGTTGTATGACGGCCAACGTCTAGTCGACAAAATTGTCAAATCCGACGTAATACCTTCTCTGTTTCTTCTTTTCTTGTTACTTTTTTTATTTTTTGATTTTTTCACTTTTTGTTCTTATGACAACCTTTTTTTTAATCACTGGTCTGCATTTTTTTAATTTTCTTCAGCCTACTGTTGAAGATTGGAAGGCGGAGTACATTTTCCAGCTGCTGTTCAATCCTTCGAACATGTTGTATTATGAAGAGATGCCGCCTGAGCTACGAGATCTGATTACAAGCCTCGGGCTTACTTCCCTGTCGCAAACGCAGTCGCAGACGCAGTAACAGTCATTTGGCATTTTTTTTCTGGGTAAAAGCGTGTGTATGGACAAGAACTAGGGTTCATGTAGTGTACTGTGTGCTGTCTAACGTAGATAATGTATGAAAAGACTTTTTTTCTGTTGTTGTGTTTCGTCTGCTTTTTGCAGCAGCGTATATGGACGAATTTGTGTGTGTTTTTTATTTTATATAAATAACTCATACAGTATATATATATATATATAATTTGTTAAACACCACGTTCTATGCGAACTGGCATTTGTCACGCTTATATGTATCGTACGTGTCCCCGAAACTGCATTGCATGTGATGCCGAACTTCTTCGTCTAACCAAAAGCACTGCATTTGTCTACAGGTTTGTACTGTACCTGTATTTTTGCTGTACTTGCTGCAGCCCCTGTATTCATGTATGTATTCCGAAACTGCATTGCTTATGATACCACACTGCTTTGTCTAACCAAATGCACTTCATTGTATAGAGTTGCGTCCTGCATCTGTTTTTTTGCGTGTACGTGATGCAACCCCTATCACGAGAGGTGGGGGGGGGGGTTGGGCCCCCCCCATTTTTTTTATTTGTCTATAGGTTTGTACTGCACCTGTTTTTCCTGTACTTGCTGCAGCCCCTGTATTCATGTATGTATTCTGAAACTGCATTGTTTATGATACTGCACTGCTTTTTGTCTAACCAAATGCACTTCATTGTCTAGAGTTGCGTCCTGCATCTATTTTTTTTGCCTGTACGTGATGCAACCCCTGTCACGGGAGGTGGGGGGTTGGGGGGGCCCATTTTTTTATTTGTGGCACTTGTTTGGAGGTAGAGTTATTTTTCGAACGTGTTATCTTAACAAAAAATAACACACGGGAAGAATGAAATAGGGGTCGTGACCCCCCTCCCCACCCCCTGCGAGGCCGAGCCTGGAACAAGCCGGAGCAAGCGGCAACGCGGCACGCCGCGTCGCCGCATGCGTAGGCGAGTCCGTCACACCCCAGAGCCCCCTGTCTATCTTTAGGGGTGTGGCTCTGGGGTTGCGTGCGTCCTAGGGTTTGGAAAAATAGAATGTTCGCACTGCCCCTGTCAACCAAGCGTACTGCGTGCGTTAGCGCGAGGAAGAGCAGGGGGTGGGAGGGGGGTCGTGACCCCCCTCCCCACACGCCGCGTCGCCGCATGCGTAGGCGAGTCCGTCACACCCTAGAGCCCCCCTGTCTATCTTAGGGGTGTGGCTCTGGGGTTGCGTGCGTCCTAGGGTTTGGAAAAACAGAATGTCTGCACTGCGCCTGTCAACCAAGCGCATTGCGTGCGTTATCGCGAGGCCGAGCAGGGGGGTGGGAGGAGGGGTCGTGATCCCCCCTCCCCACCCCCCTGCGAGGCCGAGCCTGGAACGAGCTGGAGCAGGCGGCGACGCGGCGTGCCGCATCGCCACATGCGTAGGCGAGTCCGTCACACCCCAGTCCGTATACACTTTGTGAACTGCCTTATATTACTTTGATGAACTGCATTCACCTTTGTTTAGAATGGTCTGCGGATTATAATTTTTTAGAAATATGAATATTGATGGTCTTTGTTTAATTACTCTTTGTGGACTGCATGTACACACTTGGCGCTCTGCTTATGTTTACCATTGTGAACTGCATTCATCTTTCTTTTTTAGGGTATGAGTTGCAGTCAGATTGCTTAATTTTTTTGTTGAACGTTGTTTCTGAATCTGTTTTCTATGTGTGTAGTATGTTTTGGTATCACACATCAGATTTTTCAACCTTGTCTGGATACTTGTTCTAATACATAGTCAACAATCACCTAGTGCAATGACATTGTTTTACAAAGAAACATTCGATATGAAGCAACGGACATAAGCAAAACCTAGCAGATAGGAAACAAGGAACAACACAACTACTAAACTAAAATGAAACTAAACATAGCCCTGTTCATTTCTAGTTGCTGTATGGGATTACAGCCTTGCTCTTGTTCTTCGCTTCTTTTTCTCCTTTTGCCCTGTCTAGTCCCATTATGACATCGTAGATGATTCTCCATGACTCGTAGGTTGCAAATGCATCTATTGCTGCATACTTGATAAGCTTATCTGGCAGCGGGCTAAACCCCCACAGAGTATGGTCCTCCTTGCGGTTGATTTTGTTCTTCATGTCATGGTAGTGAATGTCGATCAGCCTGCTGGCAACATCAGCCAAAGAGTCAAATTCCTTTTTCTTGGATGGGTCTCTCCATTCCACCTGAATATCAATGTAGTTGTCGGAGTTGATCTCCAAGCCAGATAGCTTCAGCTTGTTTTTGTCTCCTTCAATGGCGAATCCGGCGAAGGTGTATTCATCATTCATGAGGAATTTGTCTAGTTTCATTGGCCTGCAAGATGTTTGTATAAACTGGATATAGTGAGACAGTACCATTTATTTTTGAGAACTACCAATGTTGTTTTGATTTTTCTGAAACTGAAGTGCAATATGAATCCCTGAATCTGTTGCAGTGAGTAGCTGCTAATACTTTGTACATCATAACTAGTAAATCTCATAATAAATTCCATAAACAATGCATGTTTGTTGTCTTGAATTGAATTTCATACATGTTTTAGATAGTCTAAACTATGATCTTTTTTACCTCCAAATCCATACATGATTGAAAGTAGGCATTAATGGTGTAGTTTTCTATTGTTCAGGCAGATAATTTGTGTTTGGTAAAATAAAATAAAACTGCGTGGATCGCTAGATCATCTAATTCAAGAATTGAACACATGAGTTACATGGAGCCAGATGAAAACTGTCAATGAAGCCATGGAGCCATGCTTTTTAAAAATGAGAACCCAAGTTTATATAATGGCATTTGCGATGAAGAAAATTTAAAATCAATATTGACAACCAATAGTACAGATCGATAATTATGGTCACCTGTCTTTAGCTGCAGAGATGTGGTAGACAAGGCATTCTTTTTTTATGCATAGCTGGAGCACTGCTGCCCGCTGTGGCTTCACATAGTGCGTGTACTCGACATCAACGCCGACTAGTTTGACGGGCATTCCGCCGAGCTTCCTCCTGAGCGTGGGCAGCATCTTGTCCATGTCTTGACCCTTGCATGTGCAAACGACGTGGAGCTTGTGGTTGCCGTGGAGGTCGACGTCGTGGAGCTCCCTGGTGTACCTGCGGCGCTGCTTGTACAGAGGTGCATCCGCCATGGCTCTCCTCTGCTCTCTCGTGTTTGTTCTGGAGAGAGAGGTTAGTGAAAGGAAGAGTGGAGAAGAAGATGCAATGGGGTTTTTGGGGGGACGAAGCAGTTGTGTTTTCTCCTCTGCTCTCCTCTGCTCTCTGTGACAGGACGTGGGAGTGGTGGAGCGGGGTGGTAGCGTGGTGGGGCTGTGTTTTTAGTCACGTGGCAACTGCAGAGAGGTTCTGCTATGAGGAGGCTGTCTTAGTGCATTGGAAATCCGGAACGTCGTCGCCTCTTTTTTTGTGACAAGTTCAGGTATGCACGCAACTGTCAGAAAATGTGATGATTGTGTTTTCGGTGAATTTTCCTAGTAAGTGCACTTCTTCGCTATCACGACCAAACTGCCTATGTCCACAATGTGTACTGCATGTAAGTGAAATTTATTCTTCATTTTGAGCATGTACTGCACTTCATGCACACGTATTGTGAACTGCCTGGTATTACTTTGAAGAACTGCATTCACTTTTATTTGGAATGGTGTGCGGATTATAATTTTTTATAAATTTAAATATTTTTGATGATGTGTTGTTAGTGCGTGGGAAGTGCTGCAGTCAAAGTACACCTTTTTTGGGTCCTTTTTCTTTGGTAACATAAGCCTTCATTGATTGTCCTTCATTGTTGGTAACATAAGTTTCATTAACTCTTGTTTAATTTTTAGTTTTGACCTTTTTGCATTCCTCTTCTATAAATGTAGGCCAACTTCTACCCTTCCTTTGCAGTTCATTTCTCCTCTGGCCGCGACTTCTCTCCTTTCTCCAACCTCTCTTTATTTCTTTTCATTTTCTAGGTTTTTGTTGCGATGGCTCCAGGCCCCTGCGCGAATCTCTCCTGCTGCGGCCATGGTTGTGGTGTGCCGACGCACTACGATTGCTCAGCTTGCTCGCAGGCCCGTTGTGCTCACCGGGGGGGGGCAAGGTCTTGTGCCGAGCTGGGCGAGCGAAGCAACTTGCATATGGCACAGTATTCACGGAAGGATTGGATATGGGCCACATCAACGTTGCTGCGTTCTATTCCGCCATGCTTCGCCGTGGCCTTGGCCGCACAAGTCCTTTTGTCCATCAGCTTACGCCAACAGACATGGAGACTCACTACAAGATGGTATTTTTCGCTTGATCTGATTTTTTCTTTGTGTTTTCTATTTTTTTGTATAATTCCATACTAGTCTGAACTTCTAGTATTTTAGGAACACACTTATTTTGTTTTATTGAACTGTACTGCACTGTGTACTAATATCTTGTTTTTATTTTTTTGCTTGTGTGCATGGAGCTCGTGTTTTAGTTTGCATGGTTACAATATGTGAACTGCTTAGATATTAGATGAGCACTACTAGTTTCCACAATTTTCCCCGCTTGTACGGTGTGTACTACATGCAGCTAGTCTCAAGAACTGCATGTTAGTTAGAAGCGTACTGCATATTTGCAAGTTCCGTACTGCATATTAGATTGCGTTTCATCTGTACTGCTTGTTGGACTGTTGTGCACTTCATCTAGCTCGTGTCTGTACTGTGTGTAGGTTTTTACTGCTCTGTGCACAGTATGAGAATTGTACTGCTAGTATCGTCCTCAAACAGTTTTATTATTTTTTGCAGAAAATCCCCCAATGAGCTGTTAGGTATCTCCGGCTCAAGAAGAAGGGAATTCTCCAAGTTGTTCTTGGCAATGGACACCTGAAACCAGCCAAGTACCATGTAGGCGTTGATGGGCGGCTGTATCTGCAGAAAGGCTGGAAGGAATTTGTCATTGATAGTGGCCTGAAGTCTGAGCAAGTTGTTATCCTCATCTTCTTTGAACTCGAGGATCGTATGGTTAGAATCACGTTTGACGTGATTGGTTAAGGTTATGAGGTTGATTGTAATAAGTACTTTTGCGTATCGAACGCTTCATCTTTTGATGTGTTTTGTAATAAGTACTTTTGTGATGTGAACCACTTGAATTATAAGTCAGAACTTCGTGCTGCCTGTGAGCTAACTGCATTTTTTTATGGGTTGTGGATCAAAATGTGTCAATGTTTACTCTAGACTGCTATATATATGGTTTACTCTATACATCATTTCTCTCAATATGGTTAGTTGAAGAACTCATAGTCAGCGGGAAATTTGTGTTTACACAAAATTTAAACTGATACATAAGTCGTACAGATATGCAAACTGCTATGTATATGATTAATCTATTGAACTTCATCTATTTGGTCGTTAACCTGCTGCTTCTTCGCGGTGACTGGAGCGTGTCTAATGTCGCACTTTCTTTTGTTTTCTGTGGCGGTGTTGCTAGTTCTTGTCTTTACACCGTTGTGTTTGTAGCCCCTCGCGTGCTGGTTGATGGCGGCTTTTGTTTTCCAGCGCTGTGAACTGCATTCTTCCTTGCTCCTCGCGTGCTGGTTGATGGCGGCTTTTGTTTTCCAGCGCTGTGAACTGCAATCTTCTTTGCTCCTCGCGTGCTGGTTGATGGCGGCTTTTGTTTTCCAATGCTGTGAACTGCATCCTTCTTTGCTCCTCGCGTGATGGTTGATGGCGGCTTTTGTTTTCCAACGCTGTGAACTACATCCTTTCATGCCCCTACCTGGTTTTTTGTATGCGGTGTCATTCTCGGTTGTTTCTGTACAGCAGCATTCCCTTGTGTTTTCTGTCTTTTGTTTGGTGGTCTTGTGGGCATTGTTTCATCATGTTCTTCGTCCTTTTCACTCTCTTCTTCCTCTTCCTCCTCTTCTTCATCTGCTTCTTCATAAGCCACTCTTTCTTCAGTTTCTTCACGTTCTTCGTCCACTTCACTCTCTTCTTCTTCCTCCTCCTGTTCTTCATTTGCTTCTTCATAAGCCATTTCTTCTTCAGTTGTGTCACCATCTTCTTCTGTGAATTCATCTTCTTCGTCTTCCTCGTTTTCTGATCTTGTTCTTTTGGGGCAGGTTCTTAAATTGTGTCTTTTCCTCTTTTTGCAGATGCTGCAACGTCTCGGTTTCGTCCATTTCTTAGTGTTGTTAGCGGAATCTCTATTTGGTTGTGCATCGCCATGTCCATGGTGTTCTTGTTCATGTGTTTTTTTACATGTCTTAGAATTGTGGCCGCTAATTTCATTACATGTCTTGCACCTGTTTATTCCCAGTGGGTGTCCATCACTGTCCAGCTCAGGCTGTGGCTTACTGTTTTTGTCATCATTTTTCTCCGTGCATGCAACCTTTTTTTGGGTTGCGTCGCCCCCTTTCTTCCTTCCTCTTGTGTTTGAAATAGGAGGTGGAAGAATTGTTTCTTTTTTATTGCACCAGTTGCGCTGTGTTCGGTATTTTCTACTTGCTCGGCATTATTGTCATGCTGGGATTTCTCTGCTTGCTTTAGTTTTGCTGCTTCTTCTTCTTCTTTGTTGAGCACATCAACTTCCTCGATCAGTGCCCTCATACCAGACAACGCTCTATGGCACCCAGCATCGGACCTTGTCCCTCTGTTTGCAAGGTCCATTGCTGTTTCTGTCAGCAATTTTCTACGGCAAAAAAGCGAGCTTCCATCTGGTGCTGTTTGTTCGTAGTTTCTTCTGTCAAACGTTGCATTTGATCTTGCGTTCCGGGTGTATCTTTTCATGATGTACACCTCAGGAATCTTGAGTACTCTCAGATGAGAAAGCATGCATAACACATGGACGCAAAAGAGCCCTGCAGACAACACATGTTTTCTTTGTTTTGTAAGTGAACTGCATGAAATTAATAAACACATTTTTTTTTGTTATTTGTTCATTTTAAGGAAGTGAACTTCACTTGGTTTTGTGAATTACTCATGCATGTGGACTTTTAAAGTTCAGTAAGTGAGCTTTCGTGCATGACTTTCAGAAATTAGGATTTTTTTTGCTAGCGAGCCGCACCTGTGTGTGTCCAGAGTTTGCACTCACATTCGTAGACACATTTATCTTCATCGGCGACCACTTGGAAATTATGCCTTGCCCAATCAAATGCATCCGATCTGTTGTAGTGGTGTACGAGATACTTTGTCGGGTTCTCAGGGCACCGTTCTGCTCTGAAAGCAGTGCTGCGGTAGAGTGTTTCTTTGAAATCTACAAAAACTGCCCTTGCATACACTTTTGATAGCTGAACTTCGAACCCAAACTTAGTTGTTGTCTTTACCTCCGACTGCACGATCAAAAATGCAGCGTTACGAATTAGAGAAATGAAAATTTTGTTTGTTTTTGTAGTTATATTTAGCAGTTTTTTATGGATATTTTTATTTACCTCATTTGCTACTGTCTCTGCGTGCTCGACGGCCTTCCTGGTCTGAATGCACTTGTCCACCTGTTGAGCAAACAGATGGAGATCATGCTTCTCTTTGACAAAGTTTTTCTTCAATATGCGGTTCATGCTCTCACTTCTCTGCGTGGAAGTCATCCGAGCACAGAAAATTTCCATGTAGTAAGCCGAGATCCACTCGTGCCTGTCATCCCACAGCGAAATCATCACTTCGTCGTTTTGCAAGTTGTATTACTGCATGAGGTCCTTCCATGCCCGTTCAAATTCTGACGGCATTAGTGGGTGGTTCAGCACCGCATTGAGGTCATCCTTTAGTTTCTCGTGCGCCTTATACAGCAAGGCGAGGTGGTCTTTGTACTTCTTCATGATATGCCACCGACACAACTTATGTAATGTATCTGGGAGGATAGTTTTTAATGCTGCCTTCATCGAAGAATATTGGTCTGAAAAGGCATAAATAGTGTTTTTTATTAAGTTGTTTGTGTGTAAGAAAGACGGAAGAAATAGAAGTGTACCAAACAAACGTAAGTATACAGGTTTTGTTTTTTTTACCTGTGAGCATGCAGATTGGCGGCTTGTTGTTCATACACCTCAGGAATGTTTTGAAAACCCACTCGAACGACGGTATCGTTTCATCTCGCACAAGGGCGACAACAAATATGGTACTCTGTAGATGATGGTTCACTCCCACGAAGACACCCAGCGGCATGTGGAATTTGTTAGTTTTATATGTCGTGTCAAATGTAACGTAGTCTCCAAAATCTTCATACGATCCTTTGCAACTTGCGTTGGCCCAAAAGACGTTTCTTACATGATTATCTGCATCAACGTCATAATCATAGAAGAACTCTGGGTTTATCTTTTGCATCTTCTCGAAGAAATCCAGAAGTTTCTTGATGTCATCTTGGGACTCTTCTCTGGCAAACTTTTGTTTCCTGCATTTCAAACGCAATGCAAACTCATCTCATCAAATAGGAAATAATTACCGACGGAATGCTCAAGCGATACGCTCTGTGACATGCTTACTTGTTTACTCAGTCGCGGCTAGTATGTCCCATGTACTGCAGACCACCGGACATATGCGACAGCGTTGACATCATCTGTGCGTGTGTGTGGTTGTCCAGCTGCATGTCCTTCACCAACTGGTCAATCAAAGGATCGTCTCTTTTGTGCGAGCGCATGTGCAAAAGCATCCCGGGGCTTTCCAGCATCTTGTGATTGTGATTTAGTTCAACCATTTCTATCACAAATTTGCCATCCTTCCTCTTTTTTACTCTTATTTTTGCCTTGCAGCCAATCCTTTTTGATGTGTTCTCACGTTTCCGGTCATAATCTGACACAGTCTGCTTGTGCGCCCCTAATCTTGAGCAGACAATGTAGGCATTTGTCTTGTGTTTTGCCTTCTTGCGTATGCCAAACCCTGCATATCTTGCATAAGTGTTGTAAAAGTCCCATGCTTTGTCGTATGTGGTGAACTTCATTCCAGCGGCAGGTATGAGGTTTAGCGGCATGTTTTTATCCTGCATCAAGTGCAGTGCTCTATGAGATAAAGTGTTCTGTTCTATTTAAATACGAGGAGTGCATACTAGTTTAATAAAGCACTGCAATGTTCCTAAGTTTTCAGAAGAATCGACTGTATTAGATGTTAGGCCAAACCTCACAAGAAATATCAGTGTGCACTTCAATGTTATCTGAATGGACTGCAATTTTTTTTTTCAGGACATAAACTTACATGTGTGTAATGTCGTTCATCCGATGGTGTTTGCAGCTCGCCGGGTTGTATTGGACATGGCGGGGTTATAGCAGATCAGTGTAGTTGAGGATCTCACGGCGGCAATAGTGAGGAGGATTTGTACCTGCCGTTAACTTTTGATCGAGGCACCCTTGGTGGTCGCATTCTCGAAGTTGATGCAGCAGGTCTACTTGGAGCTCTGTTTTTCGGTGCAGCAGGTGGACGCTGAGCTCTGTTTTGTGGTGCAGCAGGTGGACGCGGTGGTAATCCAGTGTTGTGGCGATGTCTCACTGGATTGGTTTGAAAATTTTGGAGCGGCGGCACATCATCATAATCATCATCTGCTGCAACATCATGTTCAACTGCCTCATCATTGTCTGTTCGGACATGCTGTCCAAATGTAGTGAACTCGTGCTTGTATTCTGGGTTGAGAACTGTTATTGGCTCATCTTCATCGTCATCATCTTCATCATCCTGTCGGTGCGTGCCCTCCCACACGAAGGTGACATCGTCATCATCTTCGACTACCTCTTCTTCCTGGAAAAAAACCTCTTCAGGAGAGTATTGCACCCTGTTTGTTGTTGTGAAGAATCCTCGAGGAATCTCAGGTGTAACCCAGCCAGTGTCTCTTTCAGAAGAAGCTTTACACTTCTGAAAGTTGTTGTTCCCAGGGTTGTCAATTATGCGCGGCATTTTGTATCTGCTGAACGTCATTTCCTGCACAAAATGGCCGAGCTACATTGTCAGGTTAAATGAACTAAATCATGCGAACTGCAATGTGTTTGAAAGGGTACTGCGAACTAATGCACGCTGACTGCATCACCCCGCAAGGTGAACTGAAGTAACCGCACTGCATCGTTGTCCGTAATGAACCTATACAACCGTACTGCATAACCCAGCAAGTGTACTGCATAACCGAGCAACTACACTGCATTTTTTTCCACGGCGAACTGAAGTAACCGCACTGCATCATTTTTGGAGGCGTACTGGACTGCGTGTACTGCTTTATCTGGAATAAGTAAACTGAGATAGTTGAGGAAGTGTACTGCTTACCTCGTGTTGCAGTGCTTTCTTGCGTTTGCAGGAAGAAGTTCCCTTGTCGTCCGTCTGCAGAACTTTTGCGTTCACCCGTGCAGTCCACTTGCCCTTCAGAAGTTCATCAGCATTCTGGACGTTGCTCAATGTGAGTGGAGACGGAGGATTTGCTCTGAAGGTCGTTGCAGCCTTAATCCAAGAAGCTGCGGTGGATGAAGGAACCTTGCGCACAGTCCTCCTTGCTCCAATTGGTGTTATGTCAAGGCAGCAACAATCCACATCTGATGAAGGACAGGTAATTGAAGACGCACCGCTCAATGTCGTGGAAGAAGGCCCGGAGGAGATCTGCGGCGGCGCTACCGAGCTACTGCCGCGGAAGAAGGCCGATATGCAAGCGGGGGAGGCGCAGCTCGGTTGCTGTAGCGGAAGAAGGCCAAGAGGCGATGGGCGGTGGCGCTGCTTGGCCGCTGCCACGGAAGAAGGCCGCGACGGGAGGGGCGGCGTCGCTCCCGGCCGCCACCGTGGAAGAAGGCCGGCAGGGGAGTGGCGGCGTTGCTCCCAGGCCACCGCCGCGGGAGAAGGCGGGGAGGGGAGGGGCGGCATCGCTCCCAGGCCGCTGCCGCGGAAGAAGGCCTCGACGGGAGGGGCGGCGTCGCTGCCGGCCGTCGCCGCGGAAGAAGGCGGGGAGGGGAGGGGCGGCGGCGCTCCCAGGCCGCTGCCGCGGAAGAAGGCGAGAAGGGTAGGGGCGGCGGCGCTCCCAGGCCGCTGCCGCGGAAGAAGGCTGGGAGGGTAGGGGCGGCGGCGATCTGGTGGGGGATGTGCAGAATAAGGCAGGTGTTATTAGAATAAGACTCTTAAGGGGTGTTATCATAATAGACCCACCCTATATATATATATATATATATATATATATATATACAGCCGGTCTATTCTGCTAACACTTCCGTACTGCACGCTCAACGCGAGGGCACTACATGTTCAGTAGCAAATGTACTGCAACACAGAGACTAGTGAACTTCCCGTCGCAAAAAACTGCACGCGGTGTTTTCTTGGTACTATTTTTGCTCCAGTTTTTAAACCGTTTGTCAGAACGAGGCGTGTAATATACCGTTGAAAAGCTATGGATTAGGTGCAACTTTGCCATGTTGAAATTTTTTCAAGATTCATCACGGATTAAGAGCAGTTTCGAAAATAGTGCAGCGCACGACGAGTGGCAGCGAGCGTTTTTTTGTAAACCGCTCGTCGGAATGAAGCAAATGATACACCGTTGGAAAGATATCGTCGAGCCACATCTTTTTCATATCTATTATTTTCTCTAATTCGTTATGGTTTAAGAGCAGTTTCAAATTTACTAAATCACGGAATTGTGTTTTTCAAATTTTTTTGAATTTTTCGGTACTGTTTTCACTACAGTTTTTAAACAGTTTGTCGAAACGAGGCGTGTGATACGCCGTTGGAAAGCTACGGACGAGGCGCAACTTTCATATGTAGGAATATTTTTTAGATTCCTTACGGTTTTAAGTTAATTTTGAAAATCGTGCGGCGGACGACGAGTGGCAGCGGCCGTTTTTCGGAAAAAATTTACAAACCGCTGGTCGGAATGATTCAAATTATACACCGTTGGAAAGATATCGACGAGACGCAACTTTTTCATGTAGAACACTCTCTCTAATTCCTTACGGTTTAAGAGCAGTTTTGATTTTACCGAAAAGCGGACACTCTTTTTTGCGAGACCAAAATCGTCGTGTGTACTGCATCGGACAGAAGAACGCACTGCTTCAAACTGAAAACCGCACCGCAACAGACAGTCAAGTGAACTTCATGATTTCTTTTTGTCGAACGTAAACTTTCTTGCACAAGTTTTTGTTGTCTTTTTTTCAACTTTTTTTTGAACGAGAGTGGACCGCAACACTCCCGAAAGTGAACCGCAACACTACCAAAAGTGAACCTCAGAAGTTTTTGTTGTCTTTTTTCGTACTTATTAATTTTGTACGCGCGTTGACCAAACGAGTGGACCACAGGGACTGAGCGAGTGAACTACATCTAATGTAGAAGCGAGCTTCTTTGAGATATTATTTTTCCCTGTTTACAAGTGGGACAAGTGAACCACGTAGAAGTTCTATAGCAAACTGCATGATACAACAAAGTGAGCTTCAAAGCCACATCTATCAGTTTTATAGCAAACTGCATGAGACAACAAGACTCCTCGTTGAATGCAGTGAACCACAAGACTCCTCGAAGTGGGCTGCATCAACAGATTTTTCTCTCGAAAATGAACCATTAATGCTTGTTGAAATAAACTTCTCAACAAATATTTTTTACACACAATACATCATATCCCAACCGGATACATTTGATAGACACACAAAAAAAAACACAAACAACGGTCTAAACTGCATGCCCGCTTGCTCCGAGCTGCACGCCGCACACAGCCGCACCGCACCACAGCAAATGACGATGTGCAACGCCAAGGCATCCAAACTACCATGGAGAAGTGAACCTCATGCCGGCGCCAGCCGAACTACACAGAGGGATTTAACAAACTTCATTAGAAAATGAATTCACACAAAATTATTTGCTCACGTGATCTGACTGAATCACACATGCAAAATCCAGAAAAAATGTAGGAAGAAACTGTTCTGAACCGCACCACACGACGAGGTGCACTGCACCATGCGTCCACGGCGAACAGCACTGGCACGCCACCCACGTATGTGGCTGGCTCGGTCATGCAGTACGGAACCCGCACGCCAACCATCCTCCCTGATTTGCATTGCCTCCATCATGCGCCCGTAAGGAGACCAGGCGCTCGAGCTCGTCCCATGGTGCTCAGACCAGTAGCAGCCCCGTGAGGAGCGTGCCCGTCTGTAGAATAGAGAGGGTAGGGAAGGGAGGGGATTCGCAGTGGCTGTGGATGAACCACATGAAGGCGCACAATGTACTACTTGCAGGATCCGGCAGCAATGCACATACAAAACTGAAAAAAGAAGAAGAAAGAAGCACTTTTCTGAACCACACAGGTGGTTGTCGCCGCCATTAACCCACATCACCACGGTATCCCAAGAAAGAAGGAAGCTATGGCGGCCACCACAGGCGTCATCGTCCTTAGTCACAGACGACAGAATCAGTAGAGGAGGCGGCGGAAGCCATGGTCGCCGGATCTGGAGGAGGGAAGCCTTGGCGGCTACCACGCCGGGACAGCACCTCTCCCTGGTCGGGATCGAGGGGCGGCGATTCTGACAGCAAGAGGATCGCCGCCAGGGATGCAGGGGGAGTTCGGGTGTTGGGGGCGTAGGAGATCAGCGCGCCGGCGTTGTACGAGAAGGGAGGCATAGCGGGTTCCTCCGGGCACACGTGCGGCCGCCGCCCCCTCCAAGCGCGAGATCCTCTGACCTCTCCAACTCGCGCCGCAGTGCGGAGGGGCACGGCAGACTGCGCGACGGCGGGGCGGCGAGGGGCCGCCTCAGATCCGGCGTAGGGGAGGGCGAAGGGTAGGAGGTGCGCCGTCCGCCGGTGGGATTTAGTCGTGGGGTGGCGTGCGCCGCAGCGGATGGAGGTGGTTGGTGCGCCGCCGGAGGGGAGAGGTGTGGCGCCGCGGTGGTGGTGAGCGGCGGGACTGGGGGGGAGTTGGTGGTGGGATGGGATGGGGATCCGGCTGCGGCTCAGGGTGGTGGTGGGTCGTGGGAGGAGGGTGGGTGGTCGTGGGAGGTGGGTGGGGTTTATTCTGTTCTCGTTGATTGTTTTTTCGGGTGTTATCAAATAAGAGTACGTGTTATTAGAATAAGGTCTTAAGGGGTGTTATCATAATAGACCCACCCTATATATGTATATATATATATATGTATGTATGTATGTATGTATGTATGTATGTATGTATACATGATACGTCTCCAACGTATCTATAATTTTTTACTGTTCCATGCTGTTATATTATCATTCTTCGATGTTTTAAAATCATTTTATAGCAACTTTATATCATTTTTGGGACTAACCTATTGACATAGTGCCCAGTGTCAATTGCTATTTTTTGCTTGTTTTTTACTTCGCACAATATCCCTATCAAATGGAGTCCACACACATCGAAACTTTTTGGAGATTTTTTTTGGACCAGAAGACAACTTGGGAGCCAAGGAAGGACCAGAGGGGAGGCCCGTGGGGCCCACAAGACACCAGGGCGCGCTCAGGAGCCCAGGCGCACCTTGGTGGTTTGTGGGGCCCATGGGGGTCTCCTGCACCGCCTCTTCGCTCTATAAATTCCCAAATATTCCAGAAACCCTAGGGTAGTAGACGAAACACAATTCCATGCGCCGCAAGTTCCAGAACCACGAGATCCAATCTAACACCATCACGGAGGGGTTCATCATCCTCATTGGTGCCGCTCCAATGATGCATGAGTCGTCCACCATAGACCTACGGGTCCGTAGGCAGTAGCCAGATGGCTTCGTCTCTCTTTTTGATTCTCAGTACAATGGTCTCTTGGAGATCTATTTGATGTAAACCTTTTTGCGGTGTGTTTGTTGGGATCCGATGAACTCTGAGTTTATGATCAGATCTATATCCATGAATATTATTTGAGTTTCTTTGATCTCTTATATGCATGGTTATTGATAGCCTTGTATTTCTTCTTCGAATCTTTGGTTTAGTTAGACCAACTAGATCGATTTTTCTTGCCATGGGAAGAGGTGCTTTGTGATGGGTTCGATCTTACGGTGTCCTCATCCAGTGATAGAAGGGGTAGTGAGGCACGTATGTATCGTTGCTATTAAGGATAACAAGATGGGGTCTATTCCTACATGAATAGATCTTGTCTACATCATGTCATCATTCTTATTGCATTACTCCATTTCTCCATGAACTTAATACACTAGTTGCATGCTGGATAGCGGTCGATGTGTGGAATAATAGTAGTAGATACAGGCAGGAGTCGGTCTACTATCTTGGACGTGATGCCTATATATTTATCATTGCATTGGATATCGTCATAAGTATTCAATCTTCTATCAATTGCCTAACAGTAATTTGTTTACCCACCGTATGCTATTTTCTCGAGAGAAGCCACTAGTGAAATCTACAGCCCCCGGGTCTATCTTTCATCATATTGCTTTCAGATCTATTTTTCATCGCATTTGTTTTCAGATCTATTATTCCAAAAACCCAAAAATACTTTGCTGCACTTTTTATTTGCATCTTTTATTTCACGTTTTATTCAACTCTATTTATCCAATCTCATACAAACCAATCTATCTTTTTACTGGAGAGAGATCGACAACCTCTCTTAGCCGCCGGGTTGCAAGTATTTGTTCTTTGTGTGCAGGCACCGATTACATAGTGTTGCTTGATCCTCCTACTGGATTGATACCTTGGTTTCATAACTGAGGGAAATACCTATCGTAGCTGTACTGCATCATCTCTTCCTCTTTGGGGAAATACCGATGCAGTTTCAAGCCGCATCAATATACATATATAAACACTATTTTGATCAAGGGATGAGAATAATATTCTGATAAGTACCCGACCCGTCCCATCAGTAGTAGTTGAATTTCACCCAGTGGTAGGTTGAACTTTCGCAAACATTGCCCAAATGGGGCTTGCGATATACCGTTGGAAAGCTGTGGACACGAGTATCATGATCTAAGTTAAATTTTTGGCAAAATCAACACGGTTGAAGAGCAGTTTTGAAGACCATTTTTTCTTCATACAAAAAACCTGAATCGTATTTTCGAGCCCATTTCTAAACCATTTATCGGAATGAGGCAAATAATATGGCGTTGGAAAGCTGCTGCAAATCCGCTCATTCCACAGGTAGAAAGTTTTCCCTAATTTGCTATGGTTAAAGAGTAATTTGAAAAATCGTAGAATTTCGCAAACCGAACAACCGAGTTCGTATTTTCGAGGCCAATTCTAAATGGCTACTCTGCTTGAGGCAAATGATATGGCGTTGGAAAGCTTATGAAAATGCGCTTCTTTTTCATGTAGAAAGTTTTTTTTTCTAATTTTGTACGGTTTAAGAGTAATTTAGAAAACGGCCAAAGTTCCACTGAGTTCGTATTTTCAAGCTAATTTTTTAACCGTTTGTCGGAATGCAGCAAACGATATGGCGTTGGAAAGCTTGGAGAAATGCGAAACTTTTATGTATATAATGTTTCTCCCAATTGCCTACGGTCTTACATAAATTTTGAAAATGGCTGAAACGGTATTTTGGCCGTAATTTATGCAAACTTTATCAGAATGGGGCAAATAATATACCCTTGGATAGCTATATAAAATGTGAAACTTTTTCGTGTAGAAACTTTTCTCTGATTCCCAGTCGTTTTTGCGTAATTTTGAAAACGGAGATATCATGTGTTCTGCCTTCATCGCGAAAACAGAGTCTCAGAAAATGCACTTCGTGAAGTGGTTGAACTTCTGGAGCAGTTGTGTTTGAACTTCATGATAACCCACAAGTATAGGGGATCGCAACAGTTTTCGAGGGTAGAGTATTGATGTAGGGTAGAACCCTAGATGCCCGATCTTTCACGATTGGAGCGGATCCCACGAAGAACACGAGGGGAAACACGAGGGAGAAAGAGAGAAAAACACTCAAATCAATGGGGAAATGATCACACATGTGCTAGATCCAAGAACAATACGAGTGATACACGATGCAAACATGACAAAGGATGATACAAGTAGCAAGTTCTTCTCCGTGAGGAGGTCTTGAAGGGTCTTCCCGTGAGGGGTCTTGAATCCAATCGATGGATCTTCTCCGTAGAGGCCGCGGTCTCTCAAAGGAGTAGAACTGAAAGGATGAGCAAAGCTCTATCTCTCAATTGAGCTAAACCTATGCTAACCCCAATAAGAGGGAGGAGGAGGAGTATATATAGTCTAGGGTCATGAAAGGGTACATGGGCTTTGGCCCAACACGCTGTCAACACACAGGCGTCGGATGTTCGACAGTTACCAGTCGTCCGGTGTCTCGCGGGGGCTCGGACGTCTGGTAAGTGTCGGATTTCAGACGGTTTGGCTCTGATCAGGTGGCGTCGGATTTTCGGTGGGCGTCGGACGTCCGGAGCGTCGGTCGTCCGGTGGTCTCCATACTTCTGACGTTTTGGTTCTGTGATGGTGGCGTCGGTCGTCCGGAGGGGCTCGGTCGTCCGGGCGCTGGGGGTGTCGGACGCCCGGTCCTTGTCGGGCGTCCGGCCGCTGGAGCATGCGCTGGCTGGGACTTGGGCTGGTCGGCTGGTGCCTCCAGGCGTCGGACGTCCGACAGGGCTCGGTCGTCTGGGGGTTGTAGCTTCCTGGCATCTCTTCCTCTTCGTCCTTGTACTTGGTGTCCTCGCCGTCTTGTCCATTGGGTGTAGCTGTCCCGTGGCCTCCCTCCAAGTACCTGATCACACATAGGGTCTCCGCTTGAGGTAGTAGCCATGTCTCATATGTAGAAGGCGGTAGTTCAGAGAGGAGCGAGTTCACCTTATCTTCGATAGCCTTTGCTCGAGCTCATGTCATTGGTCCAAGTGGTGTCGTGGAAGACGTAGGTAGGTCCATGGGGATGACCGTGGGATGCTCCGCATCATCTCCCTCCCTTGGGAAAGATCCGACCTCGGATCGAAAGCCTCATCGCCATGGTAGGGGGAGAGATCCTTAATGTTGAAGACATCGCTCATGTTGTACTTGTCGCGCAGGAGATCGATCTTGTATGCATTGTTATTGTAGCGTGCTAGCACCTTGAAGGGTCCGTCAGCTCGAGGTAGAAGCTTGGATTTTGCGTTCGTTGGGGAAGCGGTCCTTGTGAAGGTGTAGCCACACGAGATCTCCAATGTTGAATATCATGGTTTGCTTGTTGATGTTGAGCTTGGTCGTGAGTTGTTGTACTTGGCACTCGATGGTGTGCCTTGTATCTTCATGCATCTTGTTGAGGTAGCTCACTTGTGCACTTGCGTCCATGTGGATGCGCTCTTGTAGTGGTAGAGGTAGAATGTCCAATGGGGACAACGGGTTGAAGCCGTAGACGACCTCGAAGGGGGACTTGCCGGTAGTAGAGTGTCGTGCTCGATTGTAGGCGTACTCAGCGATGGGTAAACACTCTTCCCACTCCTTGATGTTCTTCTTGATCAACATGCGGAGGAGAGTACATAGCGTCCGGTTCGTGCCCTCCGTTTGGCCATCGGTTTGGGGATGGTATGCCGAAGAGAACAAGAGCTTGATTCCGAGCTTGGCGCATAAGGTTGTCGTGGTTCGACACAATCACCTATGGGGCCATCAGCCCCTTTGTGGTTCGGCAAGGGGAAGGGCACATTGCACAGAGAGCGGAGGTTGTAGAACAGCACGGCAATGGTGACGCGGGTGATTTTCACCCAGGTTCAGGCCGCCGCGAGGCGTAAAACCCTACTCCTGCTTTGGTGGATTGAGTGGAAGACCGTGATGAACGCGCAGTGCTCAAGCCCGGCAAGGTTGCCTCGGGGAGAGCAACTACACGCGTATGAGTGTACAAGGGTCCGAATCCTTTCTAAGGTTCCCTCGGCCCTCCTTTTATAGGTAATGGGGTTACCAAAGTGGCAAAACAGTCATTATCCAGTGATTAGATAGCCACAGTGCTATCATACCTAACTCTGCAGACAGGACAAGGTGCATTAAATGCACCGCTTAGTGTCACGTCGTGGATGCAGCCCGGCAAGCCTTGTCGTGCCATTCAACCATCTCCGCGCCTGTCTGCGTGACACGCCCCTGTACGGGTGTCATTTAGGGGTGATCTTCCTCAGAAATGGCTGCCACGTGCTGAATGACTACCACTTATTCACTTGGGGGCTCCACACCGCACCGATAAGCGACTTGCATCA
Source organism: Thinopyrum elongatum (assembly GCA_011799875.1). Lineage (NCBI taxonomy): Eukaryota > Viridiplantae > Streptophyta > Magnoliopsida > Poales > Poaceae > Thinopyrum > Thinopyrum elongatum. The sequence continues at coordinate 469,161,173 of CM022298.1, forward strand.
CTGTGAGGTGGAGCGGTGGAGCCCTGGCGGGATAGCAGGCCGCCAACGTCCCGACAGCCCTTGCCGGGGAGGTCTTGGGACTTGCTCTTGAGGTGGCCTCGACCTGACCAGGCTCGCCTGCCCGGCAAGGGAGGCTTTTCCCTTGGTGATATCTCGTTGTCTTGGCTTGTCTTGGTCTTCTTGATCCGCCCTTTGGTTTCCCAAAGAGCTCATTTCTCTCTGGTTTGGTCTTGGTGAAGCTTGCTTCGTTGCTGCCGTGCCTGTGTATGGTCCGGGCAACACGCGCAAAGGTTTGTTGCACCGACAAAGGTCTTCCAAAAGTACCTTAGGAACTTGACGTCGCAGTCCGATACGATTGTCTTGGGCACTCCATGTAGGCGCAAGATTTACCTACAAAAAAGATTTACAACATGTGAAGCATCGTCTATCTTGTTCCATGGGATGAAATGAGCCATTTTAGAGAATCGGTCCACAACAACAAACACGGAATCTTTGCCATTTCGAGTTCGAGGCAAACCAAACACAAAGTCCATACTAATATCTTCCCATGGGTGATACGGAATAGGAAGGGGCATATAGATACCATGGGATTGAGCTTTAGATTTAGCTTTGCGACATGTAGAGCATCGGTTGGTGAAGCGTGAGACGTCGCGGAACATCTTGGGCGAAAAGTAGTTCTTGGAGAGCGTAGCAAATGTCTTGTCACGTCCAAAGTGTCCCATAAGTCCTCCTCCATGAGATTCTTGCAAAAGTAACAAACGAAGAGAAGACTCAGGGATACAAAGTTTGTTGCGTTCCCAAGATGTATGCGTCAAACATTTAGCATATGGAATAGCAAAAGTAGGATCATGTGCATACAGGTCTTTTATGTGCTCAAAACCAATGACATTCAATTCAAGTTTAGACAAGCATGCATTTGCGGGAAAGCGCATCCGCCACAACATTCTCTTTGCCTTTGATATACTTGATGACATAAGGAAAAGATTCTACAAATTCACTCCACTTAGCATGACACTTGTTCAACTTAGTTTGACCCTTAAGGTATTTAAGTGTTTCATGGTCGGTATGAATGACAAATTCATGGAGGCTAAGATAATGTTCCCACTCACGCAAAACTCACACTAAAGCATATAGCTCTTTGTCATAGATGGGGTAATTGAGTTGCGCTCCGGAAAGTTTTTCGCTAAAGTAAGCAATAGGGCGCTTCTCTTGCATTAACACACCTCCTATGCCATTACCGCTAGCATCGCAATGAACTTCAAAAGTTTTGTCAAAATTGGGTAATGCAAGCACAGGAGCATGAGTAAGCAAATTCTTAAGTTCATTAAATGCAGTATCTTGGGATGGTCCCCAAACAAAAGGTGCATTCTTCTTACTCAAGGCATGAAAAGGGGTTGCAATGGTGCTAAAATCCTTAACGAATCTACGATAAAAACCGGCTAAGCCAAGGAAACTACGCACTTGTTGCAATTTGGTTGGTTGTGGCCAAGTTTTAATAGCATTGATCTTAGATTCATCTACATGCACACCCTTAGAAGACACAACGAAACCCAAGAAAAGAAGCTTGTCCACACCAAATTTGCATTTGACCATATTAGCATAAAGGCGCTCTTTTCTAAGAGTTTCCAAAACGGTTCTAAGATGGGTGGCATGATCTTTGAGAGATTTGCTAAATACGAGAATATTGTCAAAATAGACCACAACAAATACGCCAATGTAGGGGCGAAGAACAAAATGCATGACGCGCATGAATGTACCGGGTGCTTCGGATAAGCCCATTGGCATAACAAGCCATTCATATAAGCCAAATTTGGTCTTAAATGCGGTTTTCCATTCGTCGCCTTCTTGTATGCGGATTTGGTAATAGCCACTTTTAAGGTTAATTTTAGAGAAAATAGTAGCTCCACTAAGTTCATCTAGCATGTCATCAAGGCGAGGAATAGGATATCTATAGCTGACCGTGATAGCATTAATGTGTCTACAATCGAAACACATGCGAAAACTACCGTCTTTCTTAGGGACAAGGATTACCGGAATGGCACATGGGCTCAAGCTCTCGCGTACATGGCCATTGTCGATGAGTTGTTGTACTTGCCGTTGGATCTCCTTAGTTTCTTCGGGATTGACGTGGTAGGGTGCTTTTTTAGGAAGCGGTGCTCCAGGTATGAGGTCGATGCGGTGTTCGTTGCCTCATAGTGGAGGTAGTCCCGGAGGTAGCTCATCGGGAAAGACGTCCTTGAATTCCTACAAGACATTAGACAACACTAAAGGTAGAGGGTGGGAGGTGTTAGTAGTTGTTGCCTCATCCTTGCACAATAGGACATAGTGCATAACACCTGATGGGTTCTCACACACTTCTCTCATTTCACTTTTGGTAGCGAATAGCACTAAGTTTTTCTTGTCGCTCATCGTGGAGGCACTCAATTTTGGCTTGTGGCGCTCACTCTCTTTTTGGTGGATCACTCTCTCACTTTTCTCACCACGATGGGTGGTTGCTTGCTTGTCGGCGATCACTTGACTTGGCGACATGGGACATAGCACGTACTCCTTTCCCTTCATCTTGAAGCTATAGTGATTGGTTCGTCCATTGTGGATGACGCCGCGGTCGAATTGCCAAGGTCGTCCAAGTAGGAGATGGCAAACGTACATAGGAACCACGTCACATTCCAAAGTTTCTTCATATGCTCCAATCTTGAAGGAAACTTGAACCATGTGTTCCACTTGAATAGTGCCAGAGTCGCTAAGCCATTGGACCTTGTAGGGGCAAGGGTGCTTCATCTTGACCAATTGGAGCTTGGAACATAGGTCTTCACTTGCCAAGTTGTGGCAACTTCCTTCGTCGATGATGACCTTTACGGACCTTCCATTGATGCCCGCCTTGGTGTGGAAGATATGGCATCTTTGGTCTTCGTCTTGTTGATGTTGAAGTGTCAAGACCTTGGGGACAATGAGAGCGGGGCTCAAATCTTTGTCACAAAAGACTTGATCATCTTCGTCTTCGTTGACGCGCCAGTGCATGGCCACGTGCTCAAGGGCTTCCATTTCCTCTTCACTCATGGAGTCATAGGTGCCGACGTCGTTGAGGATCATGGTACGCTTGTTGGTGCACTCGAAGGACTTGTGGCCTCGGCCGCCGCATGTGAAGCATTTGATGGAACTTGTCTTGATGGCCTCATCCGGTGGAGCCGTAGATGATGAAGCTCTCGGCTTGAAGTTGCTTGTAGTAGGAGGACGACTTGAGGTTGTCGATGTTTTCTTGTAACTTGACTTGTCGCCGTTGCTTGTAGAAGGTTTGGTTGAGGTAGAAGGTGTTGGAGTTGTTGGGAAACGTAGCATGCAATTTCAAAAAAATTCCTACGCTCACGCAAGATCTATCTAGGAGGTGCATAGCAACGAGAGGGGGAGAGTGTGTCTACGTACCCTCGTAGACCGAAAGCGGAAGCGTTTGACAACGTGGTTGATGTAGTCGAACTTCTTCTCGTTCCGACCGATCAAGCACCGAACGTACGGCACCTCTGAGTTCTGCACACATTCAGCTCGATGACATCCCTCGAACTCTTGATCCAGCAAAGTGTCGAGGAAGTAGATGAGTTCCGTCAGCACAACGGCGTGGTGACGGTGATGGTGAAGTGATCCGCGCAAGGCTTCGCCTAAGCACTACGAAGATATGACCGAGGGTGTAATCTGTGGAGGGGGGCGCCGCACACGGCTAACAGTTATTGGTGTGTGTTCTAGGCGCCCCAAGTAGGAGGAATCCTACTTGGGGCCTAGTCCAATTCGGCCTCCCCCCCTTCCTTATTTACCGGAGGGGGAAGGAAGGAGGAGGGAGGAGGGAAGGAAGGGGGAGGCCGAATCCCTCCCCTTCCTTCTCTCTTCCGCTCTTTCCTTCCTCCTCTCGTGCGGCCCATATGGGGGCGCAGCAGCCCCTGCTGGCTGCTGTGTTTCCCCTCTTGGCCCATTAGGCCCATATCTTTGCCGGGGGGGTGCCCGGAACCCCTTCCGGTGACCCGATATGTACCCGGTACCCTCCGGAACACCTCCGGTGTCCGAATACCATCGTCCTATATATCAATCTTTACCTCTCGACAATTTCGAGACTCCTCGCCATGTCCGTGATCTCATCTGGGACCCCGAACAACATTCGGTCACCAAATCACATAACTCATATATTACAAAATTGTCATCGAACATTAAGCGTGCGGACCCTACGGGTTCGAGAACTATGTAGACATGACCGAGACACCTCTCCGGTCAATAACCAATAGCGGAACCTAGATGCTCATATTGGCTCCCACATATTCTACGAAGATCTTTATCGGTCGAACCATTATGACAACATACGTAATTCCCTTTGTCCATCGGTATGTTACTTGCCCGAGATTCGATCATCGGTATCTTTATACGTACCTAGTTCAATCTCGTTACCGGCAAGTCTCTTTACTCGTTCCATAATACATCATCCTGTGACTAAGTCACTTTGCTTGCAAGGCTTCTTATGATGTGCATTACCGAGAGGGCCCAGAGAAACCTCTCTGATACTCAGAGTGACAAATCCTAATCTCGATCTATGCCAACCCAACAGACACCTTCGGAGATACCTGTAGAGCATCTTTATAATCACCTAGTTACGTTGTGACGTTTGATAGCACACAAGGCATACCTCCGGTATCCGGGAGTTGCATAATCTCATAGTCGAAGGAATATGTATTTGACATGAAGAAAGCAGTAGCAATAAAACTGAACGATCATTATGCTAAGCTAACGGATGGGTCTTGTCCATCACATCATTTTCCTAATGATGTGATCCCGTTCATCAAATGACAACACATGTCTATAGTTAGGAAACTTAACCATCTTTGATTAACGAGCTAGTCTAGTAGAGGCTTACTAGGGACACAGTGTTTTGTCTATGTATCCACACATGTATCAAGTTTCTGGTTAATACAATTCTAGCATGAATAATAAACATTTATCATGAATAAGGAAATATGAAATAACAACTTTATTATTGCCTCTAGGGCATAATTCCTTCAGTCTCCCACTTGCACTAGAGTCAATAATCTAGATTACATTGTAATGATTCTAACACCCATGGAGTCTTGGTGCTGATCATGTTTTGCTCGTGGAAGAGGCTTAGTCAACGGGTCTGCCACATTCTGATCCGTATGTATTTTGCAAATCTCTATGTCTCCCTCCTTGACTTGATCACGGATGGAGTTGAAGCGTCTCTTGATGTGTTTGGTTCTTTTGTGAAATCTGGATTCCTTCGCCAAGGCAATAGCTCCAGTATTGTTACAAATGATTTTCATTGGACCCGATGCACTAGGTATTACACCTAGATCGGATATGAACTCCTTCATCCAGACTCCTTCATTTTCTGCTTCTGAAGCAGCTATGTACTCCGCTTCACACATAGATCCCGCCACGACGCTCTGCTTGGAACTGCACCAACTGACAGCTCCACCATTCAAAATAAATATGTATCCGGTTTGTGACTTAGAGTCATCCGGATCAGTGTCAAAGCTAGCATCGACGTAACCATTTACGACGAGCTCTTTTTAACCTCCATAAATGAGAAACATATCCATGGTCCTTTTCAGGTACTTCAGGATGTTCTTGACTGTTGTCCAGTGATCCATTTCCTGGATTACTTTGGTACCTCCCTGCTAAACTTATAGCAAGGCACACATCAGGTCTGGTACACAACATAGCATACATGATAGAACCTATGGCTGAGGCATAGGGAATGACTTTCATTTTCTCTCTATCTTTTGCAGTGGTCGGGCATTGAGTCTTACTCAAATTCACACCTTGCAACACAGGCAATAACCCTTTCTTTGACTGATCCATTTTGAACTTCTTCAAAACTTTATCAAGGTATGTGCTTTGTGAAAGTCCTATTAAGCGTCTCGATCTATCCCTATAGATCTTGATGCCCAATATATAAGCAGCTTCACCGAGGTCTTTCATTGAAAAACTCTTATTCAAGTATCCTTTTATGCTATCCAGAAATTCTACATCATTTCCAATCAACAATATGTCATCCACATATAATATTAGAAATGCTACAGAGCTCCCACTCACTTTCTTGTAAATACAGGCTTCTCTGAAAGTCTGTATAAAACCATATGCTTTGATCACCTCATCAAAGCGTATATTCCAACTCCGAGATGCTTGCACCAGTCCATAGATGGATCGTTGGAGCTTGCACACTTTGTTAGCACCTTTAGGATCGACAAAACCTTCTGGTTGCATCATATACAACTCTTCTTTAAGAAATCCATAAAGGAATGCAGTTTTGACGTCCATTTGCCAGATTTCATAATCATAAAATGCGGCAATTGCTAACATGATTCGGATGGACTTAAGCATCGCTACAGGTGAGAAAGTCTCATCGTAGTCAACTCCTTGAACTTGTCGAAATCCTTTTGCGACAAGTCGAGCTTTGTAGATAGTAACATTACCATCGGCGTCAGTCTTCTTGAAGATCCATTTATTCTCTATGGCTCGCCGATCATCGGGCAAGTCCACCAAAGTCCACACTTTGTTCTCATACATGGATCCTATCTCAGATTTCATGGCCTCAAGCCATTTGTTGGAATCTGGGCTCATCATAGCTTCTTCATAGTTCGTAGGTTCGCCTTGGTCTAGAACATGACTTCCAGTACAGGATTCCCGTACCACTCTGGTGCGGATCGTGTTCTGGTTGACCTATGAGGTTCTGTAGTGACTTGATCTGAAGTTTCATGATCATCATCATTAACTTCCTCTCTAGTTGGTGTAGGCATCACGGGAACGGTTTTCTCTGATGAACTACTTTCCAATTCGAGAGAAGGTACGATTACCTCATCAAGTTCTACTTTCCTCCCATTCACTTCTTTTGAGAGAAACTCCTTATCTAGAAAGGTTCCATTCTTGGCAACAAAGATCTTGCCTTCGGATCTGTGGTAGAAGGTGTACCCAATTGTTTCCTTTGGGTATCCTATGAAGACGCACTTCTCCAATTTGGGTTCGAGCTTATCAGGCTGAAGCCTTTTGACATAAGTGTCGCAACCCCAAACTTTAAGAAACGACAGCTTAGGTTTCTTGCCAAACCACAGTTCATACGGTGTCGTCTCAACGGATTTAGACGGTGCCCTATTTAACGTGAATGCAGCTATCTCTAATGCATAACCCCAAAACGATAGTGGTAAATCAGTAAGAGGCATCATAGATCGCACCATATCTAATAAAGTACGGTTACGATGTTCGGACACACCATTACGCTGTGGTGTTCCAGGTGGCGTGAGTTGTGAAACTATTCCACATTGTTTTAAATGAAGGCCAAACTCGTAACTCAAATATTTGCCTCCGCGAACAGATCGTAGAAACTTTATTTTCTTGTTATGATGATTCTCTACTTCACTCTGAAATTCTTTGAACTTTTCAAATGTTTCAGACTTGTGTTTCATCAAGTAGATATACCCATATCTGCTCAAATCATCTGTGAAGGTCAGAAAATAACGATACCCGCCGCGTGCCTCAACACTCATTGGACCGTATACATCGGTATGCATTATTTCCAATAAGTCATTAGCTCGCTCCATTGTTCCGGAGAATGGAGTTTTAGTCATCTTGCCCATAAGGCATGGTTCGCAAGTATCAAATGATTCATAATCAAGTGATTCCAAAAGCCCATCTGCATGGAGTTTCTTCATGCGCTTTACACCAATATAACCTAAACGGCAGTGCCACAAATATGTTGCACTATCATTATCAACTTTGCATCTTTTGGCATCAATATTATGAATATGTGTATCACCACGATCGAGATTCAACAAAAATAAACCACTCTTCAAGGGTGCATGACCATAAAAGATATTACTCATATAAATAGAACAATCATTATTCTTTGATTTAAATGAATAACCGTCTCGCACTAAACAAGATCTAGATATAATGTTCATGCTCAACGCTGGCACCAAATAACAATTATTCAGGTCTAAAACTAATCCCGAAGGTAGATGTAGAGGTAGCGTGCCGACGGCGATCACATCGACCTTGGAACCATTCCCGACGCGCAGTGTCACCTCGTCCTTAGCCAATCTTTGTTTAATCCGTAGCTCCTGTTTTGAGTTACAAATATGAGCAACCGAACTAGTATCAAATACCCAGGTGCTACTACGAGCATTAGTAAGGTACACATCAATAACATGTATATCAAATATACCTTTGTTCACTTTGCCATCCTTCTTATCCGCCAAATACTTGGGGCAGTTCTGCTTCAAGTGACCAGTCCCTTTGCAGTAGAAGCACTCAGTTTCAGGCTTGGGTCCAGCTTTGGGCTTCTTCCCGGGAGTGGCAACTTGCTTGCCATTCTTCTTGAAGTTCCCCTTCTTTCCCTTGCCCTTTTTCTTGAAACTAGTGGTCTTGTTAACCATCAACACTTGATGCTCCTTCTTGATTTCTACCTCCGCAGCTTTGAGCATTGCGAAGAGCTCGGGAATTGTCTTCTCCATCCCTTGCATATTATAGTTCATCACAAAGCCTTTGTAGCTTGGTGGCAGTGATTGAAGAACTCTGTCAATAACACAATCATCTGGAAGATTAACTCCCAGCCGAGTCAAGTGATTATGATATCTAGACATTCTGAGTATGTGTTCACTGACAGAACTATTCTCCTCCATCTTGCAGCTATAGAACTTGTTGGAGACTTCATATCTCTCAACTCGGGCATTTGCTTGAAATATTAACTTCAACTCCTGGAACATAATATGCTCCATGACGTTCAAAACAACTTTGAAGTCCCGATTCTAAGCCGTAAAGCATGGCACACTGAACTATCGAGTAGTCATCAGATCAATCTTGCCAGACGTTCATAACATCAGCATCTGCTCCTGCAGCAGGCCTTTCACCTAGCGGTGCATCAAGGACATAATTCTTTTGTGCAGCAATGAGGATAATCCTCAAGTTACAGACCCAGTCCGTATAGTTGCTACCATCATCTGTCAACTTAGCTTTCTCTAGGAATGCATTAAAATTCAAGGGAACGGTAGCACGGGCCATTGATCTACAACATAGATATGCAAAAACTATCAGGACTAAGTTCATGATAAATTAAGTTCAATTAATCAAATTACTTAAGAACTCCCACTTAGATAGACATCCCTCAAGTCATCTAAATGATACGTGATCCAAATCAACTAAACCATGTCCGATCATCACGTGAGATGGAGTAGTCATCAATGGTGAACATCTCTATGTTGATCATATCTACTATATGATTCACGTTCGACCTTTCGGTCTCCAGTGTTCCGAGGCCATGTCTCTACATGCTAGGCTCGTCAAGTTTAACCCGAGTATTCCGCATGTGCAAAACTGTCTTGCACCCGTTGTATTTGAACGTAGAGTCTATCACACCCGATCATCACGTGGTGTCTCAATACGACGAACTATCGCAATGGTGCATACATAGGGAGAACACTTATACATTGAAATTTAGTGAAGGGATCATCTTATAATGCTACTGTCGTTCTAAGCAAAATAAGATGCATAAAGGATAAACATCACATGCAATCAAAATATGTGACATGATATGGCCATCATCATCTTGTGCATTTGATCTCCATCTCCAAAGCATCGTCCTGATCTCCATCATCACCGGCTCGACACCTTGATCTCCATCGTTGCGTCATGGTCGTCTTGCCAACTATTGCTTCTACAACTATCGCTAACGCATAGTGATAAAGTAAAGCAATTACATGGCGTTTGCATTTCATACAATAAAGCGACAACAATAAGGCTCCTGCCAGTTGCCGATAACTTTTACAAAACATGATCATCTCATACAACAACGTATATCACATCACAACATGCCCTGCAAAAATAAGTTAGACGTCCTCTACTTTGTTGTTGCAAGTTTTACGTGGCTTCTACGGGCGTCTAGCAAGAACCGTTCTTACCTACGCATCAAAACCACAATGGTGATTTATCAAGTTTGGTATTTTAACCTTCAACAAGGACCGGCCACAGTCAAATTCGATTCAACTAAAGTAGGAGAAACAGACACCCACCAGCCACCTTTATGCAAAACTAGTTGCATGTCTGTCGGTGGAACCGGTCTCATGAACATGGTCATGTAAGGTTGGTCCAGGCCGCTTTATCCAACAATACTGCCGAATCAAAATAAGACGTTGGTGGTAAGTAGTATGACTATCACCGCCCACAACTCTTTGTGTTCTACTCGTGCATATCATCTACGCATAGACCTGGCTCGGATGCCACTGCTGGGAAACGTAGCATGCAATTTCAAAAAAATTCCTACGCTCACGCAAGATCTATCTAGGAGATGCATAGCAACGAGAGGGGGAGAGTGTGTCTACGTACCCTCGTAGACCGAAAGCGGAAGCGTTTGACAACGCGGTTGATGTAGTCGAACTTCTTCTCGTTCCTTCCGATCAAGCACCGAACGTACGGCACCTCCGAGTTCTGCACACGTTCAGCTCGATGACGTCCCACGAGGTCTTGATCCAACAAAACGTCGAGGAAGTAGATGAGTTCCATCAGCACAACGGTGTGGTGACGGTGATGGTGAAGTGATCCACGCAGGGCTTCGCCTAAGCACTACGAAGATATGACCGAGGTTGTAATATGTGGAGGGGGCGCCGCACATGGCTAACAGTTATTGGTGTGTGTTCTAGGCGCCCCAAGTAGGAGGAATCCTACTTGGGGCCTAGTCCAATTCGGCCTCCCCCCTTCCTTATTTACCGGAGTGGGAAGGAAGGAGGAGGGAGGAGGGAAGGAAGGGGGAGGCCGAATCCCTCCCCTTCCTTCTCTCTTCCGCTCTTTCCTTCCTCCTCTGGTGCGGCCCATATGGGGGCGCAGCAGCCCCTGCTGGCTGCTGCGTTTCCCCTCTTGGCCCATTAGGCCCATATCTTTGCCGGGGGGTGCCCGGAACCCCTTCCGGTGACCCGATATATACCTGGTACCCTCCGGAACACTTCCGGTGTCCGAATACCATCGTCCTATATATCAATCTTTACCTCTCGACAATTTTGAGACTCCTCGTCATGTCCGTGATCTCATCTGGGACTCCGAACAACATTCGGTCACCAAATCACATAACTCATATAATACAAAATTGTCATCGAACGTTAAGCGTGCGGAACCTACAGGTTCGAGAACTATGTAGACATGACCGAGACACCTCTCCGGTCAATAACCAATAGCAGAACCTGGATGCTCATATTGGCTCCCACATATTCTACGAAGATCTTTATCGGTCGAACCGTTATGACAACATACGTAATTCCCTTTGTCCATCGGTATGTTACTTGCCCGAGATTCGATCGTTGGTATCTTTATACCTAGTTCAATCTCGTTACCAGCAAGTCTCTTTACTCGTTCTGTAATACATCATCCTGTGACTAAGTCACTTTGCTTGCAAGGCTTCTTATGATGTGCATTACCGAGAGGGCCCAGAGATACCTCTCCGATACTCGGAGTGACAAATCCTAATCTCGATCTATGCCAACCCAACAGACACCTTCGGAGATACCTGTAGAGCATATTTATAATCACCCAGTTACGTTGTGATGTTTGATAGCACACAAGGTATTCCTCCGGTATCCGGGAGTTGCATAATCTCATAGTCGAAGGAATATGTATTTGACATGAAGAAAGCAGTAGCAATAAAACTGAACGATCATTATGCTAAGCTAACGGATGGGTCTTGTCCATCACATCATTTTCCTAATGATGTGATCCTATTCATCAAATGACAACACATGTCTATGGTTAGGAAACTTAACCATCTTTGATTAACGAGCTAGTCTAGTAGAGGCTTACTAGGGACACAATGTTTTGTCTATGTATCCACACATGTATCAAGTTTTTTGGTTAATACAATTCTAGCATGAATAATAAACATTTATCATGAATAAGGAAATATAAAATAACAACTTTATTATTTCCTCTAGGGCATATTTCCTTCAGGAGTCATTGAAGCTTGGTTGTTGGATGAGCCGTAGGACTTGGAAGAGAACTTGGCATACTTGAAGTAATCTTGCACTTGTCGTTCCGCCTTGGTAGCTTGGTGCACTAGCTCGATGATGTTGGAGTAAGGTTGGAAGTCGGCGATATTCTTGATAGGGTGATTGAGTCCATTCAAGAAACGTGCCATAGTTTGCTCATCATCTTCCGTAACATTGGCTCGTATCATGGCAATCTCCATTTCCTTGTAGTACTCTTCAACACTCTTTGTTACTTGCTTGAGGAGTTGGAGTTTCTTGAATAGGTCGCGGTTGTAGTAGGTTGGCACAAAACACGCTCTCATGACATCTTTCATTTGATTCCATGTGGTGATGGGTTGTTCACCTCTTGCCGCTCGACACTCAATGACTTGCTCCCACCAAATGAGGACGTAGTCTTGGAACTCAAGGGATGCCATGGCGATCTTCTTCTCTTCCTCATAGTTGTGTAAATGAAAGATCTTGTCAACCTTCAATGCCCATGAAAGATACTCTTCGGGATCATTGCTTCCAGTGAACTTGGGCATGGTGAACTTGAGCTTGCCGTAGTGTTGCTCTTCATTGTGTATGGGTCGGGGGTGATGACGCCCATGATGTGGAGGATTTCTCATTGCCGTGTTGTTCCTGGCGAACTTGTGGTTCTTGTCGAGCTTGTTTTGCTTGTCTAGCTTGAGGAGGAGCTTGTGGAGCTTGACGGTGCAAACATGCTTGGTGTAGTCGTTCTTGTACTTGCTCGCAAAGTGCTTCTTCTTCTTCTCGAACACGTCGGTTACGGGCGGCGATGGTGTAGTCGTTGTCTAGGAGGGCACGTTGTACCTCAAGGGCTTGTGCTTCACGCCGTTGTTGTTATTGACGGAGAGCTTCGGCGTCTTGCTCATCTTGGTGTTGGCGTGCTCGCTCTTCCTCTTGTTGGCATTGGCGTCGCCTTTCTTGTGCTTGCGCAAGGGTAGCTTGATTTTAACGATGTCGATGTTCTTGATCATCAAGTTGGTCTTGTTGTCGATCATTGCCATGTAGTGGATTGCGGTTTGCTTGACGGTCTTGGCGCACGGCTCGACGAAGAGTGTTCGATGTCGGTGTACTTGAGCCGGAGATGGTGTCGGAGGAGTGTCGACTCGAGCGGCTCCGTCTTGAATATGACGAAGAGGTAGAAGAACGGTTGATCAACAAGGCACGAATTTCATCCAACCTTGTGTCGGTCTCCGTCTTTTGTGCATCAAGTTTGTTGTCGAAGTAGTCTCTTGTACGTTGTTCGGAATGTCTCAAGTCGGTAGCGAGTAAGTCGATGCATTCACTCAATGCTTCATTCTCTTGATGCAAAGCTCTTAACGCGCCGAAGAGGTGGTTCTTGGTCACGAAGTTGTTCGGGTCCTCATCATGCTTGAGGAAGAGTGGGTTGGTAGAAGTACTTGGCCTATCCATCAGTCCAAGTAAATGTGTGAGTGGGAGAAAGAGAAGAACTATACCAAATGTACCTTGACTGATGTTGAGAATGGATCAATGATCACTCAATGATGTAACAAGGAAATAGCACAATTGGTACCGGTTTCCGTCAATTTGTCACACCTACACAAATAAAGCCTTTGGTGGAGCTTGCTTAGGAAGGTGGACAAAATTTATGCAATTGTTAGTGAGACTCAACAATGTTGGAAAAGATTCGCAAATTTGCAAATGCAACAAGAAGACCAATAGCAAATAGTGGCACACGGAAACACACACACACAGAAAGATAGATGGGGTCGTGCAACCAAAAATGAGCTCAAAATGTGGAAGCCACGGAAAATGCTCTTGTTGCGCGACTCTAGAGAGACGCTAGCACGATTGCACAATAGGTGGATACGAGACTTGTGCACAACCTACGAAGCAAAAAGATGCAATGACTTCTGTCCCAAGTATGCTATATGTATGGTGTTCCGGTGGTATGATCCAAGATGATCGAGTATGACAATCTTAATGTAGCAAGATGCTATGGTTCTTGCTTAAAAGCTCTTTGCTTATCTTTCTCTTTTGCTTAAAAGCTTGTTTGGCTCTTTCTCTTTTGAGCTCTTTCGGTAGCCACTTCTGCAAAACTTCACGAACCAAGGTAGCAATTGTGTATATGCTATGACAACCTTGTGACACAAGAGATGATACCAAGATATGAACACCAAGATGATGTGATATATGCCACGATCACTAATGTGCACAAGTAACGTTGCTGGCAATACTCAAATGGATAGTCTCAATAGGAAAGGTATGCAAAATGGGCTATGGGGTTATCAATGCAATGGCAAGGAGTACACGAGGTGTCATCGAGGTTACCGTCAATGGTTTGTCATGTGTAAGCAAGGACGGATGATGATGATGTGTCATGGTCGATGACGAGGATGAGCGGCGGTGATGTCGTCGAACCGTCCCTAAGTAGCCGAAACACGTTAGGAAACTGAAACCGCGACTCAAATTCTCAAAGACCAAATGAGGCAAAATTGTCCGACTTGGTAGCGGGTAAGCAATGGTGGTTTCGGAAAGCGATGGCGGTTGCGGAAGGTGAAGTGGTATGGGAGTGCGTATGCGGAAGTGTAAGTGGAGCGGTGGAACTAAACAAAGTTCAGTTTTGTCAGGGTTCGTCACACGTCTGGTGGTGGTCGGACGACCGGAGGTTGTCGGACGTCCGGAGACTGTCGGACGTCCAGTGCCTGGGCGATTTCGGGCACGGGATGAACTTCTAGGGTTCGTGGTGGAGGGGCAAAATTTGGTCAAAATTGGACGAATTTGTGGATGGAAATGGTGGAGATGATGGGGGAAAGCTAGATCCACTTGTGGCAAAGAAAATTCATGGATCAAATCCAACAAAACTTCATCAAAACCAACAAATCACAAAAAAAATTGGGGGGCTATTTTTGTGGGGATTTTGAAATTAGGACGAAATCAATAAAATTAGGCTAGAAAACAAAGAGGGAGGGCTCCAAAATCGTGATCAACGTGGCTCATGATACCAAGATGATGTAGGGTAGAACCCTAGATACCCGATCTTTCATGATTGGAGCAAATCCCGTGAAGAACACAAGGGGAAACACGAGGGAGAAAGAGATAAAAACACTCAAATCAATGGGGAAACGATCACACATGTGCTAGATCCAAGAACAATACAAGTGATACATGATACAAACACGACAAAGGACGATACAAGTAACAAGTTCTTCTCCGTGAGGAGGTCTTGAAGGGTCTTCCCGTGAGGGGTCTTGAATCCAATCGATGGATCTTCTCCGTAGAGGCCACGGTCTCTCGAAGGAGTAGAACTGAAAGGATGAGCAAAGCTCTATCTCTCAGTTGAGCTAAACCTATGCTAACCCCAATAAGAGGGAGGAGGAGGAGTATATATAGTCTAGGGTCACGAAAGGGTACATGGGCTTCGGCCCAACACACTGTCAACACACAGGCGTCGGATGTCCGACAGTTACCAGTCGTCCGGTGTCTCGCGGGGGCTCGGACGTCCGGTAAGTGTCGGATTTACGACAGTTTGGCTCTGATCAGGTGGTGTCGGATTTTCGATGGGCGTCAGACATCTGGAGCGTCAGTCGTCCAGTGGTCTCCGTACTTCTGACGTTTTGGTTCTAGGATGGTGGCGTCTGTCGTCCGGAGGGGCTCGGTCGTCCGGGCGCTGGGGGTGTCGGACGTCTGGTCCTTGTCAGGCGTCTGGCCGCTGGAGTGTGCGCTGGCTAGGACTTGGGCTGGTCGGCTGGTGCCTCCAGGCATCGGACGTCCGACAGGGCTCGGTCGTCTGGGGGCTATAGCTTCCTGGCATCTCTTCATCTTGGTCCTCGTACTTGGTGTCCTCGCCGTCTTGTCCGTTGGGTGTAGCTGTCACGTGGCCTCCCTCCAAGTACCTGATCACACATAGGGTCTCCGCTTGAGGTAGTAGCCATGTCTCATATGTAGAAGGCGGTAGTTCGGAGAGGAGCGAGTTCACCTTATCTTCGATAGCCTTTGCTCGAGCTCTTGTCATTGGTCCAAGTGGTGTCGTGGAAGACGTAGGTAGGTCCATGGGGATGACCGTGGGATGCTCTGCATGAAGTATTCAACCCAAATTTATAGATTCGACACAAGGGGAGCCAAAGAATATTTGCAAGTACTAGCAGTTGAGTTGTCAATTCAACCACACACCTGGAGATTAAATATCTGCAGCAAGATAATCAGTAGCATAGTAATATGATAGTTTTGGTAGCAGTGGTAGCAGTAATAGTAACGGTAACAGTGATAGCAATGATTTTGTAGCAGTTGTGACAATAGCGGCAGCAGTAGTAACTTAGCAAGAACAATATGTGAAAAACTCGTAGGCATTGGATCGGATGATTCGTTGGATGATATTCATCATATAACAGTCATAACCTAGGGCGATACGAAACTTGCTCCAGTTCATAAATATAATGTAGGCATGTATTCCGTAGATAGTCATACGTGCTTATGGAAAGAACTTGCATGACATCTTTTGTCCTACCCTCCCGTGGCAGCGGGGTCCATAAGGAAACTAAGGGATATTAAGGCCTCCTTTTAATAGAGAACCGGAACAAAGCATTAACACATAGTGAATACATAAACTCCTCAAACTACGGTCATCACCGGAAAGTATCCTGAATACTATCACACCGAGGTTTACGGATCATAACACATAGCAGGTGCATATAACTTGCAAGATTGGATCTAGAACATAGATATAATGTTGAAAACATAAACGGTTCAGATCTGAAATCATGGCACTCGGGCCCTAGTGACAAGCATTAAGCATAGCAAAGTCATAGCAACATCAATCTCATAACATAGTGGATACTAGGGATCAAGCCCTAAGAAAACAAACTCGATTACATGATGAATCTCATCCAACTCCTCAGTGACCAGTGAGCCTACGAAGGCATTACTCACTCCCGGTGGGGAGCATCATGGAATTGGTGATGAAGGAGGGTTGGTGATGACGAAGATCAAAGATTCCCCTCTCCGGAGCCCCAAACAGACTCCAGATCTGGCCTCCCGATGAAGAACAGGAGGTGGCGGTGGCTTCATCTCGTGAAATGCGATAATTCTTTCTCCCTGATTTTTCTCCAAAAATAGGAATTTATAGAGTTGGAATCAGGGTCTGCAGGGCCACCAGGTGGGCACAACCCACCTAGGCGCGCCTGGAGAGGGGGCGCGCCCTGGTGGGTTGTGCTCACCCAGGGGCCCCCTTCGGTGGTTCTTGGCTCCAGTATTTTTCTTTTATTGTATAAAAATTCTCCAAAAAGTTTCGTTCCATTCAGAGAACTTTTATTTCTGCACAAAAACAACACCATGGTAGTTCTACTGAAAATAGCGTCAGTCCGGGTTAGTTTCATTCAAATCATGCAAATTAGAGTCCAAAACAAGAGCAAAAGCGTTAGGAAAAGTAGATACGATGGAGACATATCAACTCCCCAAGCTTAAACCTTTGCTTGTCCTCAAGCAATTCAGTTGATAAACTGAAAGTGAAAGAGAAAAACTTTTACGAACTCTTTTGTTCTTGTTTGCATAAATAAGCTTAAGTAGCACCTAGGTTTTCAGCAATGATTATGACTAACCAAGTCGACAATAACTCTTAAAAATTACATTAACTCATATCAATGGCATAAGCAACTAGCGAGCAATAATAAGATATCTCAAATGACAACACTTGTCAAAACAATCATGATATAGTATGACAACAGTGGTCTCTCGCTAGCCCTTTCTGAGACCGCAAAACATAAATGCAGAGCACCTCCAAAGTTCAAGCAGTGACTAAACATTGTAATTCATGGTAGAAAAGATCCAGTCATGATGCAATCAACATTAACTATACACAATGCATGAGGATGACAATATTGCTCTCAGATCAGGCGCTTATTTGAGAAGGTGATGACACAACATAAAATTAAATAGATAGTCCCTTCACAGAGGGAAGCAGGGATTTGCAGAGGTGCCAGAGCTCGAAGCTTAAATCAGAGATAAATGAAAATTTGGGAAATGCACCCTTCCTATTCACATCATGACCAAAAGTTATCAATATCTTCCATGCTAAACACATTAGTGGCGGTTCCCAAGCGATAAAAGTAAAGGTTTACTCACCCTCCACCAACAATCACACTCCACGGCTAGCCGAATCCACGGGTACCGTCCATACCAATAACAATCCTGGGGGAGTTTTGTTTAGTTATTTGTAATTTTTGAATTCGGGACTGGGAATCCCTATTACCGCCCCTCTCGTGCAAGGACGAGTGAATAAACACTCATCATGAGAATAACCCGCTTAGCATGGAAGATACCAACTACCCCATGTCACTCTATGAACAATCCAGGCACACAAAAAATAGATGTTCATTTGAAATTTTAGCGGTGGCACATGCAAATTTACTTAGAATGGCAGGGTAATACCACATATAGGTAGATATGGTGGACTCATCTGGAATAACTTGGGTTTTAGGATTTTGATGCACAAGCAGTATTTTCACTTAGTACAGGCGAAGGCTAGCAAATAGGTTGAGAAGCGGCCAGCTAGAGAGCAAAAACAGTCATGAACATGCATTATGCATAATAAACATTGAATACTAGCATGACTAGGATATGAACACCATGAACATAAATATCATAGAGGCTATGTTGGTTTTGATTCAACTACATGCATGAACATGTGCCAAGTCAAGTCACTTGAATCATTCAGAGGAGGATACCATATCATCATACTACATCACAATCATTTTAATGCATGTTAACATCCAAGATAAATCATTATCCACTCCTAGCTACTTAAGCATGGCATGAGAAACTATAATCTCTAATTGTCATGGCAAACATGTCTGATCATAATAGGCTGAATATTGGATACTAGGTTAAACATATTTACAAAAACAAAACAAGTTGAGTTCATACCCGTTTCTCTCTGCCACAACCAATTCATCAAATATCATCATTATTGCCTTTCACTTGCACGACCGAATGATGAAAATAATAATAGTGCAAGAGTGCCGTGGACTAATCTGGAATCTGCAAAACATTTTATTCGAAAGGAGAAGACAAGGTCACCATGAGCTCTTCATTAGATCAACAATAGTGCATATGAGAGCCACTCAACATTTTCATCATGGTCCTCTGAAAGTGCAACTAATCCCTGGGTGGTTTTGGTAATTCATAACAACATATAGCTCATTGAACTAATATCCATTCAAGTTAAATATTTCAGGTAGTTCAATGATTGGCATGGCACATGGACTAGAGATGTGGACCCCTCAAAATGCTAAGGACAAATATTGGCAAAAGCTCAAGACTCTTAATTTCTATTTTAGTGATCCAAGATCACATTGAGTCCATAGGAAAAGCCAATACTATTAAAAGGGGATGAGGTGTTGCTTAATGGTCTACTTGCTCAAAATGCTTAGTGATATGCTCCAAAGCCCTCAACCACTTTCTCAATTCCAAATATGTCCTAAACCTAAAGTCAAACTCGGCCCCACCGATTTGATCTATCCGGCGCCACCGAGTTCTTTTGACATAGCCATAGCCAGAAACCGTAATCAGTTCGGTCTCACCGATAGGGATTTCGGTCTCACCGAGATGGGATTGCAAACTCTCTATTTCCCTTCGTAACATTTTGGTCTCACCGAAATGAGCGATCGGTCCCACCGAGTTCGCAATGCAAACTCTCTGTTTACCTTTCGTAACATTTCGGTATCACCGAAAGGAGCGATCGGTCCCACCGAGTTTGCCTGACCAACTCTCTGTTTGCTCATTGCTGAAATCGGTCTCACCGAGTTCATGCAATCGGTCACACCAAGATGAGGTTTTGCCCTAACCCTAGTGCATCGGTCCGACCGAGTTGATCATGTTGGTCCCACCGAAAATCCTAACGTTCACATTTTGAACTGAATCGGTCTCACCGAGTTCTTCTATTCTGTATGACCGAGTTGGGTCAAATGTGTGTAACGGTTAGATTTTGTGTGGAGGCTATATACACCCCTCCACCCCCTTCTTTATTCAAGAGAGAGCCATCAGAACGTGCCTACACTTCCACTACTCATTTTCTGAGAGAGAACCACCTACTCATGTGTTGAGACCAAGACATTCCAATCCAACCACAAGAATCTTTATCTCTAGCCTTCCCCAAGTTGCTTTCCACTCAAATCATCTTTCCACCATAGCCAAATATGTGAGAGAGAGTTGAGTGTTGGGGAGACTATCATTTGAAGCACAAGAGTAAGGAGTTCATCATCAACACACCATCTATTACCTTTTGGAGAGTGGTGTCTCCTAGATTGGTTAGGTGTCACTTGGGAGCCTCCAACAAGATTGTGGAGTTGAACCAAGGATTTTGTAAGGGCAAGGAGATCGCCTACTTCGTGAAGATCTAACCAAGTGAGGCAAGTCCTTCATGGGAGATGGCCATGGTGGGATAGACAAGGTTGCTTCTTCATGGACCCTTTGTGGGTGGAGCCCTCCGTGGACTCGCGCAACCGTTACCCTTCGTGGGTTGAAGTCTCCATCAACGTGGACGTATGATAGCACCACCTATCAGAACCACGCCAAAAAAACCGTGTCTACATTGCGTTTACCTTCTCCAAACCCTTCCCTTTACCTTCATATGCAATGTTTTACTTTCCACTGCTACACTCTTAGAATTGCATGTGTAGCTTGATTGCTTGACTTGTGCTAAGTTGCTAAAATTTGCCAAGACATAAAATTGGGAAAAGGCTAGATTTTTATTTGGTCAAGTAGTCTAATCACCCCCCTCTAGACCTACTTTCGATCCTACAAGTGGTATCAGAGCCTTGGTCTCCATTTGCCTTGATTTCCATAGCTTTGGTGATCATAGCCTTGGTTTCACAACCTAGGAGAGTATGGCGTCTAGCGAGAGAAATTACCACCGTAGAGGTCCTTACTTTGATGGTACAAATTTTGCTAGTTGGAAGGATAAGATGAAAATGCATATTCTTGGACATAACCCTACCGTTTGGGCTATTGTGTGTATTGGTTTGCAAGGTGAATTCTTTGAAGATGGAAGAGAACTGAATCGTGAAGCAACCACGGAAGAATTGAAGATGTTGCAATACAACGCTCAAGCTTGCGATATCCTCTTCAACGGATTGTGCCCCGAAGAATTCAACAAAATCAGCCGTCTTGAGAATGCAAAGGAAATTTGGGATACTTTGGTTGATATGCACGAAGGTACCGAGTCCGTCAAGGAATCCAAATTGGATGTGCTTCAAAGTCAACTTGACAAGTTCAAAATGAAGGATGGTGAAGGAGTCGCTGAAATGTATTCTAGGCTTGCTCTCATCACAAATGAGATTACCGGCTTAGGAAGTGAAGAGATGACCGACAGATTCATCATCAAGAAGATTCTAAGAGCCTTGGATGGAAAATATGATACCGTGTGCACTTTGATGTAAATGATGCCCAATTACAAAGATCTCAAGCCAATGGAAGTCATTGCTAGAATTGTTGCTCATGAGATGTCACTCAAGGATAAAGAAGAGCTTCACAACAAGTCTAGTGGTGCTTACAAAGCTTCATGTGATGCTCCCACAACATCAAGTGAGAAACAAGCCTTCAATGAAGAATTGAGCCTAATGGTGAAGAACTTCAACAAGTTCTACAAGAGCAGAGGCAAAGAGAGAAGTTCCAAGTCGAGGTCCTACTATGACAAGAGATCTTCTAGTCGTGAACGAAATTGCTACAATTGTGGAAGACCCGAACACTACTCCAATGAGTGTACGGCTCCCTACAAAAGAAGAGAAGACTCACCTAAAAGGAGGAGTAAAAGAGAGGAATCACCTCCAAGAGAGAGAAGGAGTAGAGATGATCGTTATGAATGAAGACCCTCTCGCAGAAGCAAGGATTCGGAAAGGAAGGACAAGTCATCAAAGAGCTACACAAGACAAAGACATCAAGCCCATGTTGGTGAATGGGTATCCAGTTCCGACTTCGAACACCACTCCGAGAGAAGTTATCACTCCGACTCCGAACATACTCAAGATGAAGGTGTTGCCGGTCTTGCACTTGTGTCATCCAACTCCTACGACATATTTGACTCACCAAATGAAGGGATTGGAAGATGCTTCATGGCTAAAGGCCCCAAGGTATCACACCCCAAGTATGTTGATTTCAATAGTGATGATGATGATTTGCTAGGTGATGATGATTTACTTGTTGACAACTCTAGTGACGAAAACTATATGATGAAATTGCTGTTAATCATGCTAATCAAGATGAAACGAATGACAATGATAAGAAGGAGATTGAGCATCTAACTAAAGAATTAAACACTCTTAAGTTAGCTCATGTAACTACCTTAGAGGATCGTCGAAAGCTTTTAAAGACTCATGAGAAGCTACGCTTTGAAAAGCTCAATTTAGAGCAAGAGCATGGGTTCTTAAAAGCAATCAATGATGATCTTCGTAAGAAAAGTTCTTCTTACATTGCCAAGCGTTTACTCTTGTCTACTTACATGCCACAAGTAAAATCTAGCAACAGGAGCAAGAAAGATTCTTCTTCTAGTAGTAACAATAATCATGTTAAATCCAATATTGTTGCTTCTAGTAGTTCTCTTGATTCCACTAATGATTCTCTTAGCCAAGTTACACTTGAGCAAGAAAATAGCTTATTGAAGGGAATTATAGAGAAAGGTGTTTACAAGAGCCTTGCCGAAAGTAAGCAATTTGAGGAAATTGTACGCAAGCAAGGAAGGCACCGGAAGAATCAAGGTGTTGGTTTTGAATGCAAGTTCAATGCCAATGAAGTTGAGTGGGAAGAAGATCAATACCCCAAGATGAAGTTTATTCCTCAACAAGAGAAGTATGACCCCACTTCTTTCGAGGGAAAACAAGCTCAAGATGATCTTCCACCACAAGACCACAATCTAAAAGGCAAGGACAAGCTTCAAGAGGAGATTGATTCATTTGAAGAAGCTCCAAAGGCCTTGGTCAAGTGGGTTCCCAAGACGGCATCAAGTTCTACTTCATCAAGTACGACTACAACTCCAAGGATTCCCATCAAGCTAATGTGGATCCCAAAGAAGAAGAACTAGAGAGTTCTTGAGGGTGACTCCGCCAACATACTTCACTCATATTCATTTTGGCAAGGACAAGTGCAATCAACTTCCATATCTTGCACTAGTTCAAGGAGTCACAAACCCTCTTGTTGGTAAGACAAGGGACAAGGTAACCTAATGCTTTCATGGACAACATCATATGTGTATTTCACTCTATGTCTATGGATATCCTTGTGTGTTCCTTGTGGGACTAACCCATGTAGGTATTGAAAGTGCAACTCACTCCAATGGATTGCTCCAAATGATCTACATCAACATTGAGCATCCACATCTTCAACATCTACATGAAGTCATCATCGACAAAACCCAAGGTTAGTTCATCCCTCTTAGGGGGGATATCACATCTAGGGGGAGCTTTACTCTAAGAATTGAGCTAAAGCAACTCTAATGGTGTGAACACAACAATGCTTTATGTAAAAGTGGTAACCCCACTTGTGCCTAAACGATGAGTATGACCTATGATCAAATGTTCTCATTTGATTCCTAAGTCAATATACTCATATATAGATGACCTAGTCATCGCCAATTGCTTGATAGATGCTAGAGTGTTTGTGCATGCTTTGACACATATTTCATTTGCTATCTTATTGTGTGAGCATCTTGGATGCATAATTTTTCTCCATTCGAGGACATCCATTTGTTGTTTTGATTGATTGATTTTTCTTCTTTCTGCCAAATGGATGGACAAGAATGCCTAAGTACTCCCTCTAGCTATCTATGCTTTTCTCGTCTCAAACTCTATTCATGCTACATCACAAAGTTTGATCAAGTCATATTCGGACCCTCCGAGTGAGGAGCACTCGGAGCCACCGATTCATCATAGACTTAACTTCCAAAACTTCTTAGTGCATTTCGGTCTGACCGATCCATCGCATTCGGTCACACCGAGTTCATTAAGTTGATCTAAGTTTTAATCTCGATGCAACCGATTTGAACCTTTCGGTCACACCGAGTTGCAGCAACCGCTTGCGATTCTGCATCTTGGTGCCACCGAGTCGTTCCACTCGGTCACACCGACAGTGACTGGACATATATACCCACGGGATGAAAATTTGGAAATTCCTCCAAACGCTTCGCCCGTGCCTATCCAGCTCTGCCGACTCGAGTTCTCTGGAACGTCTCCTTGTCGCCAGTATCCTCCTGCCGCTGGTTTTTGCCGTCGTCAACGGGAATCTTCACCGCCGTTGTCGCCGTAGCGAGTTCATCGCCAAGTTATGGTATGAACTTGTCCCTTTGTGCCTTCCCCACTCCGATTCCAAGCACAAAGATCAATGCCTATATTCTTTCCATGTTTGAGACTACTCTATCCACTGGAAACTCCGTTAGGTTAGATTTGATGCAAAAATTTAGGTTTAGGTTTCCGCCGAACTCATCTCGGACCGACCGATATTAGGATTTCGGTCTCACCGATTTGGCTCAGGCCATAGCACAAGTATTTTTTGGTCTGACCGTAACATACCAATCGGTGTGACCGATTTCATTTCTCTGTGAAACCCTAGCATCTCGGAGTCATCGAACTCTGTCTCGGTCTGACTGATTTCACATGTTTAGACTCTAAAGTTGCTTCGGTGTCACCGAGTTTGTAATATCGGTAGCTCCGAAATGCTTTCTGTAGAAAACTAAAACTATGTTTTTGACTCATTTGTTTTGCAAAATGGCTGTACTTTGTGATGCTTATCCACTCTATCTCAACCTATCCATTCACAGGGTCAGCTTTCAGTGTCAGAGATGTCAGACAATAGTGACAGCCAGAACAGGTTAGAGGAGCAAGCAAATGTCAGTGAGGGCACTAGTCCCTCCAATAGCAGCTATGATGAGGGTAGCAGAAGCACCCCAAGCAACTTGCCTAAGGATGCAACTAGGCAAAGGAAGAAGAGAACCTTAGATTCTTAAGATGAAGACTTTGTGGTTGATGAGGAGGTCACCTCAAAGAAGAAGGTAGTCAAGAACGAGTATGCAGTTGCTGCTGCTGCCATCAAGCCTGGCACGAAGAAGAAAGTTCCTGCCAAGAGAGTGCCTATGTCAAAAGCCAGAGCCTCCACTCAGGAAACTATGGAGTTCACTACTAAACAAAGAGAAGAAGAGGCTGCTGGAGGCAAGAAAAGGAAGGAAAGGGTCAAGAAGACCATGGCCAGAGTGATTGGCAGATCATCAATGATGAGAGATCCAGATGAAGATGATGAGGAAGAAGTTGTTGAGCCAGCTCAGAAATCTCAGAAATTGATGGGAGATGCTATTAAGTCTGGGGCTGCTCCATCCAAGCCCAAGACAGCTCCCAAGCAACCTTCACAAGCTCAAGCTCCAAAGCCAATAGCACCCAAGAGAAGCACAAGAAATATCTCAGCTGCAAAGAAGAACAAGGCCCCAGTGCCTGAAGTTCAGCAAGATGAGGAGCAACAAGTGCTCAGGAAACTCAAGCCAAAAATTCCAGACCATGATGACACTCATCCAATAGCAGAGAACATGAAAGTGAGAAAAGATGCAGGTCTCAGACTATGGAGACAGACAGAACCCTATGCTACAAGGAGAAGGACTGTTGTGGATTACAGGTTTCACACCAAGGAGCAGCAGGACTTCTATGAGACAGTTCTTTTGGATAAGAAGCCCATAGTAAGTGACATGAGATGGGTCAACTAGAAGTTCATTGATGGCAATGAAGACTACTTCCCTGGAGTTCATGAGAGCTTCAGAATGAATGGAGTTGACATTTTTGTTGGTCAGAAATTAACTAAATGGAATGATGAGATGGTGATGCAATTTTATTCCACTGCACATTTTTACCCAGATGGCAAGATAGTCTGGATGATTGAAGGTACAAGATACCAATCATCTATTGCAGAATGGGCCAAGCTGATCAATGCCCCTAAAGAAAGTGAAGATGACACAGATGTCTATGCCAAGCCCAGGAAAGATCATAACTCCATGGCTCACATGTACAAGGAAATTCCAGATGCTGCATTGGCGACTCACAAGTTTGGGTCCATTTACTATCTGCTGTCAGGGCTGCCTACAATCAACACTATACTGAGGCATACTTTGTTGCCCAAATCAGGAGATGGCAGGATGATCAGAGGGCACTCAATCAACTTGTTACATATGTTTGATGTGCCAGAGAAGTTCAAGGTGATGACCTTGATTGTTGAAACAATTAAGAGGACTGCAGCAGATCAGAAGAGGTCATGTGGATATGCCCCACACATTCAGATGCTCATCAACTCCAAGATGGGCACAGGCACATATCTGCTAGACAAAGAGCACCTTCCCCTGAGGCCAGACTTTGAGGACAATGTTGTTGTCATGGATGCATCACATCCTACATCTGTGGAGGCTCAGGAGAAGAGAGAAAAAGCAAAGGCAGCAAAGACTTCCAAGATTCTAGATGTCTCAGCTGTAAATCTCAAGACCAAGCAGGATCAGCTCACCTATCTGCTTGAGGCCACTATGAGAATTGAGAAAGGACTAGCCACCGTGACTCAAAATCAAGAGAGTCTTGAGAGGATCATTGAAACAAAATTTTATGATCTAGACTTGAAGGTCACAGAAATTCAGACCACAGTTGAGCAACTTCAAGAAGAAGCAGAGGACAGGAGAGGAAGAGCTACCACAGAGGCATTTCAGAGAGCGCCTAGAGCCAACAGGTCTGTAGCTGTGCCAGTCAGTGACACAAGAGCCACCACTTCAGCACCTGCAGCCACTGCCCCAGTTGCCCCTCCAGTTGCAACTCCTCCAGTTCCTCAGTCATCATCGGAAGCTTTTGCAGATGCTGTCCTCTCCATGCCATCTTTGCACACCGGAGCTCCCGGAGATCGTGCTTAGAGTGCCGCATAGCAATATGCATTTTCAAGCTTTTTGGTAACTTGTTGCCAAAGGGGGAGAAAGTTTATAGATAATAGGCTTCGAGAGAGAGAGTGTTTTGCTTTGTTTGCCTCTCTTGCAACTTGTTATTTGCTCGTTTGTTTGCTACAATATTCGTGCTTGTGTGTGTGATACTCTTATGATCATGTGATTGATCATATTATGCTTTAATGTGTGCTTGAATGATGATATCTAATTACTAGTGTATGATCAATCATGTTTGCCTTGGTGATGAGTGCATGCTATTTATATTCTATCATTTTGAGCGCTCCACCAAGATGTATGTGACATGGAAGAGTAACCCATGATCCTAATCGATTGTGCATTTGCATTCAAAAGCAAATTTTAAATAATGCACAAATTTAGGGGGAGCTCTTGCTTATCACATACTTCTCAAAGCGATGATATATTTCATTCATATTATCATTTGTCGAAGCTTTGATCTATATGTTGTCATCAATTACCAAAAAGGGGGAGATTGAAAGTGCAACTAATCCCTGGGTGGTTTTGGTAATTCATAACAACATATAGCTCATTGAACTAATATCCATTCAAGTTAAATATTTCAGGTAGTTCAATGATTGGCATGGCACATGGACTAGAGATGTGGACCCCTCAAAATGCTAAGGACAAATATTGGCAAAAGCTCAAGACTCTTAATTTCTATTTTAGTGATCCAAGATCACATTGAGTCCATAGGAAAAGCCAATACTATTAAAAGGGGATGAGGTGTTGCTTAATAGTCTACTTGCTCAAAATGCTTAGTGATATGCTCCAAAGCCCTCAACCACTTTCTCAATTCCAAATATGTCCTAAACCTAAAGTCAAACTCGGCCCCACCGATTTGATCTATCCGGCACCACCGAGTTCTTTTGACATAGCCATAGCCAGAAACCGTAATCAGTTCGGTCTCACCGAGATGGGATTGCAAACTCTCTATTTCCCTTCGTAACATTTCGGTCTCACCGAAATGAGCGATCGGTCCACCGAGTTCGCAATGCAAACTCTCTGTTTACCTTTCGTAACATTTCGGAATCAGCGAAAGGAGCGATCGGTCCCACTGAGTTTGCCAGACCAACTCTCTGTTTGCTCGTTGCTGAAATCGGTCTCACCGAGTTCATGCAATCGGTCACACCGAGATGAGGTTTTGCCCTAACCCTAGCGCATCGGTCCCACCGAGTTGATCATGTCGGTCCCACCAAAAATCCTAATGTTCACATTTTGAACTGAATCGGTCTCACCGAGTTCTTCTATTCGGTCTGACCGAGTTGGGTCAAATGTGTGCAACGGTTAGATTTTGTGTGGAGGCTATATATACCTCTCCACCCCCTTCTCTATTCAAGAGAGAGCCATCAGAACATGCCTACACTTCCACTACTCATTTTCTGAGAGAGAACCACCTACTCATGTGTTGAGACCAAGACATTCCAATCCAACCACAAGAATCTTGATCTCTAGCCTTCCCCAAGTTGCTTTCCACTCAAATCATCTTTCCACCATAGCCAAATCTGTGAGAGAGAGTTGAGTGTTGGGGAGACTATCATTTGAAGCACAAGAGCAAGGAGTTCATCATCAACACACCATCTATTACCTTTTGGAGAGTGGTGTCTCCTAGATTGGTTAGGTGTCACTTGGGAGCCTCCGACAAGATTGTGGAGTTGAACCAAGGAGTTTGTAAGGGCAAGGAGATCGCCTACTTCGTGAAGATCTACCCGAGTGAGGCAAGTCCTTCGTGGGTGATGGCCATGGTGGGATAGACAAGGTTTCCTATTCGTGGACCCTTCGTGGGTGGAGCCCTCCGTGGACTCGCGCAACCGTTACCCTTCGTAGGTTGAAGTCTCCATCAACGTGGACGTACGATAGCACCACCTATCGGAACCACGCAAAAAATCTTCGTGTCTACATTGCGTTTGCCTTCTCCAAACCCTTCCCTTTACCTTCATATGCAATGTTTTACTTTCCGCTGCTACACTCTTAGAATTGCATGTGTAGGTTGATTGCT
Organism: Thinopyrum elongatum; assembly: GCA_011799875.1. Lineage (NCBI taxonomy): Eukaryota > Viridiplantae > Streptophyta > Magnoliopsida > Poales > Poaceae > Thinopyrum > Thinopyrum elongatum. The sequence goes on from CM022298.1 coordinate 469,190,103, forward strand.
TGACTTGTGCTAAGTTGCTAAAATCTGCCAAGACATAAAATTGGGAAAAGGCTAGATTTTTATTTGGTCAAGTAGTCTAATCACCCCCCCCCCTCTCTAGACCTACTTTTGATCCTACATCCTCTCCTTGGTAAGACTCAACAAAAAAGAAAAGAAATTCAGAGAAACACACTGAAATATTTTTGGAGTTTTTAGTTTTCTCTAGAAGAAAGCTAGTCAAAGACAAAGGAAAACTAAAACGAGAAAAAACTATTTACAAGGGAAAGCTCCCAACAAACAAAAGAAGAATAAGGAAATCATTTTGGGTTTTCTTTTTAATACTACAACTAACTAAACTAGAAAGAAAAATTGAAAAGAAGCAAGAAACATTTTTTTTATTTTCTCAAAGTTTTTCGAACTGACAAGAAGAAAGCGAGAAAATAAATCTAGCATGGATAATACAATGAAAAAGTGTGAACACCGACAACTGGAATGAAATGTGTGAACATGAATATAATGTCGGTGGAAATACGTACTCCCCCAAGCTTAGGCTTTTGGCCTAGCTTGGTAATCACCACTCGTAGTAGCCATCTGGTCCTATGTGGAAGTGCTATGGTGTGGGTACCCGAGCGTCCCACTCATGAGGCTCTTCCTCCGCCTCTTCCTGGGCGTTTCGGTAGGCAATAATGTCCTTAGGCATGATCCTGTATCTGCCCCTGACAATAGAATCAAACAAAGCAGGTGCAGGCAACAGAATAATATCACGGGTGTTCTCACTGTGAACCAGGTTGTAAGGAATATTATTAATGGAGTTATCATTATCTATAAACTGGTGATCCCTCATCGCCTGGTGATCTAAATAAACCTTGGGTAAAGGATAATCATGTTGGCGTATCTGAACGTTAAAGTGACTCGCTAAGCGAGTAGCATAAATACCGCCATGAATTTTGCCCTTAGTTCTGTTAAGGTGCAGACGAAGTGCAATAATAGCCCCAAGGCTAAAAGTGTTATCACCATAAAGTGCACGGCACAAGATGGCAAAGTAGAGGGCACTAAGTGCACCAACCTTTTCTCTAGCAACTAAACACTTTGCGATGAACAGAGCAAAATAATGTACAGAAGGAAACTGTAAGCTAGTAGCAGTGATGCTCGACATGCCTCTCTCATCTCCCACTGAAAGAGTACGATAAAAGTCCTCAAACTCTGTAGGCCTAGGCTCTCTTATTTCCCCGTCAGAAGGGATCAAGCATATGTCACAAAAATCAGTGAGTGGTATCTGGCGAGTTTCAGCATATAAATTAAACTGCACTTCAGGTGGGTTATTCCTACTCAGAAAATGAAAAATTTGCACAAAGGAATTTGTGAGGAGATGGTATTGTTCACACTCAGCTACGATGAAGTCGGTAAGCCCAGCATTAGCAGCAATTTGTGTGAACTCTTGACGGATTTCGGCTCCATCCATGAAGGGGTTATGCGGCCATTCACACGGCCACACCTCCGCCCTTCTCCGAATAGTGAGGTCATTATCCAATGATTCCCCAATGACTCCCTTAGAGCTCTTCTTGGTGGCAAACTTCCTAAAGAAACTCATCTTATTCCTATGAACAAAATTCTGAAAAAAATTAGTCCACAAAATTTTTGTCAACAAAACTTCACAAGATTGATAGAAACGACTCATAGGGATGCATAGAAGCCATATTAAGCATTCAAACTACTTAGAACTCTAAGAATTCAACATGCAAGCTCATCTACAGCAGCACCAAGAGTAGCTAATTATTCAAAATATAATCCACTAAAGCAAAAACTAATTGGAGCAATGGAGGAGTCATATACCAAGTAGCAATCCCCCAAAACAGTTTTGGAAACGGAGCTTCGAGCAAAGAGATCGAAATCCACGGGTTTGAGAGCAAGAACACGAGAGAGAGAGAGAGCAATGGTGATTTTTTTCTGGACGTAGGTGATGACATGGGCTAAAGAGATAGGTGACGGGGCCCGTGTGGGGACCACAACCCACCAGGGCGCGCCTGAGGCTGCTGGTGCGCCCAGGTGGGTTGTGCCCACCTAGTGCACCCCCTCTGATATTATTTCACTAAAAATTTAGAAAAAATCAGAAAAAAAATTGTATAAATTTTTTAGAACATTCTGAGAACTTTTATTTTTGGGTCATTTTTTATTGCACTGAAAATTCAGAAAACAACATGGCATTTTATTTTATTTAACTGCTAAAAACAGAAAACAAAAGGTAAGGACAGAAGGTTGTGCTCACTAAATTCATCAACTTCATACCTCTCAAAAATGATCCATTAATAAGGTTGATCAAGTCTTATTAACAACAACTTCCGATTAGCATGAAATCAAAGAACTTTCGTAAAACACTAAGTTACCTCAACGGGGATATGCATATCCCCAACAATAAGCATTTCATATTTCTTTTTGGCAGTAGGTAGAGGTAGTTGAGAACTTCCAATAGTGAGTGTCGGAGATTTTTCAATAACATTAATACCATTCACTTGGAATTGCTTCTTCGGAAAGTGCACCGTATGCTCATTACCATTGATATGAAACATGACCTTGCTTTTGTTGCAATCAATAATAGCCCCAATAGTATTCAAGAAAGGTCTACCAAGGATAATCGACATGTTGTCATCCTCGAGCATTCAAGTATAACAAAGTCAGTTAAGATAGTAACATTTGCAACAACAACGGGCAGATCCTCACAAATACCGATAGGTATGGCAGTTGATTTGTCAGCCATTTGCAAAGATATTTCAGTAGGTGTGAGTTTATTCAAATCAAGTCTTTTATATAAGGAGAAAGGCATAACACTGACACCAGCTCCTAAATCACATAAAGTAGTTTTGACATAATTTCATTTGATGGAGCAAGGTATAGTTGTTATTCCTGGATCTCCAAGTTTTTTAGGTACTCCATCCTTAAAATAATAATTAGCAAGCTTGGTGGAGATTTCAGCTTCAGGTATTTTTCTCTTATTAGTGATGATGTCTTTCATATACTTTGCATAAGGGGCCATCTTTAAAATATCAGTCAAGCGAGTACGCAAAAAGACTGGCCTAAGCATTTCAGCAAAGCGTTCAAATTCCTCATCATCCTTTTTCTTAGTTGATTTAGGTGGAAAGGGCATGGGTTTTTGAACCCATGGTTCTCTTTCTATTCCATGTTTTCTAGCAACAAAGTCTCTTTTATCGTATCTTTTATTTTTAGGTTGTGGGTTATCAAGATCAATAGCTGGTTCTATTTCAACTTCATTATCTGGTTCTTTATCATTGTCTGGTTGAGTGTCTTCATGAACATCATCATTTTCATTTTCATTATCACTAGGTGGTTGTTCATTACCAGATTGAGTTTCAACATCAGAAATAGAGACATTATTATCCTTAGGAGGTTTTTCTTTCTCAGGTTCACTAGAGGTATGCAAAGTCCTATCATTTTTCTTTTTCTTTTTAGAAGGACTAGGTGCATCATTATTAATTCTTTGTGAATCTTGTTCAATTCTTTTAGGATGTCCCTCAGGGTAAAGTGGTTCCTCAGTCATTTTACCTCCTCTAGTTGCTACTCTAACAGCAAAGTCATTTATATTATTATCCATTTCATCTAGCAATTCTCTTTGAGATTTAGCAACTTGTTCTAGTTGAGTTTGAACCATAGAGGCATGTTTTCCTACACCTCTAACATCATTGGAGATTCTAAATAACAAGTCACTCAAGCGAGCAATCATATCAGAATTATATTTTAATTGTTTCATAACATTGGCATTGAAGTGATCTTGTTTTCTAATGTAGTTGTCAAACTCATAAAGGCATTGACTAGGATGTTTATTATAAGGGATATCACTTTCATCAAACTTCATTAAAGAATTTATCTCTACCACCTTTGGTGGTGGTGTGTTAAGTCCATGTATTTCTTCAATAGGAGGCAAAATTTTAACATCCTCTGCTTTAATACCTTTTCCTTCATACTTTTCTTTGCTTCTTGCATATCTTCAGGACTGAGATATAATATACCCCTCTTCTTCGGAGTGGGTTTAGGCGGTGGTTCAGGAAGAGTCCAATCATCATAGTTTTTCAATATATTATTCAATAACTCCTCAGCTTGTTCAACAGTTTGTTCCCTGAAAACACAACCAGCACAACTATCTAGGAAGTCCCTAGAAGCATCGGTTAGTCCATTATAGAAGATATCAAGTATTTCATTTTTCTTAAGTGGATGATCAGACAAAGCATTAAGTAATTGGAGAAGCCTCCCCCAAGCTTGTGGGAGACTCTCTTCTTCAATTTGCACAAAGTTAAATATTTTCTGTAAATCAGCTTGTTTCTTATGAGCAGGAAAATATTTTTCAGAGAAGTAGTAAGTCATATCCTGGGGACTACGCACACAACCAGGAGTAAGAGTATTGTACCATATCTTAGCATCACCCTTTAATGAGAACAGAAATAATTTGTGAATATAATAGTAGCGAATTTTATCACCATGAGCAAAAAGGGTGGATATATCATTCAACTTAGTAAGATGTGCCACAACAGTTTCAGTTTCATAACCATGGAAAGGATCAGATTCAACCAAAGTAATTAACTCTAGGTCGACAGAGAATTCATAATCCTTATCATCAACAAAGATAGGTGAAGTAGCAAACTGAAGATCACATTTCATTCTAGCATTCAAAGATTTTTCTTTCAGTTTGCATAATAACTTCTTAAGATCATCTCTATCATTGCAAGCAAGAAAATCTCTAGCTGTCTCCTCATCCATAACATAGCCTTCAGGTACTTTAGGCAATTCATATCTAGGAGCGCTAGGTCTAACAGGTGTTTCAAGATTTTCAGTTTCAAGTACTTCATCAGTTTCAGTAATTTCATCATTTTCAGCATTCTCAATATCTTTAGCTCTAGCAATTTGTTCATCAAGAAATTCACCTAGTGGCACATTATCATCAAGCAAGGTACTAGCATCATCATGAGTGTCATTCATAGCAGAAGTAGCATCATCAATAACTTACGACATATCAGGGTTAATAGCATGTGGTGGTGTTGCAAGTTTACTCAAAATAGAAGGCGAATCAAGTGCAGAGCTAGATGGCAGTTCCTTACCTCCCCTCGTCTTAGAGGGAAAAATCTTAGTCTTGGTATCCTTCAGATTCTTCATAATGATAAATTGATAATAATCCCAAGTGACTCAACAAATATAGCTATGCTCCCCGGCAACGGCACCAGAAAAACGTCTTGATAACCCACAAGTATAGGGGATCGCAACAGTTTTCGAGGGTAGAGTATTCAACCCAAATTTATAGATTCGACACAAGGGGAGCCAAAGAATATTTGCAAGTATTAGCAGTTGAGTTGTCAATTCAACCACACCTGGAGATTAAATATCTACAGCAAGATAATCAGTAGCACAGTAATATGATAGTTTTGGTAGCAGTGGTAGCAGTAATAGTAACGGTAACAGTGATAGCAATGATTTTGTAGCAGTTGCTACAATAGCAGCAGCAGTAGTAACTTAGCAAGAACAATATGTGAAAAACTCATAGGCACTGGATCATATGATTCGTTGGATGATATTCATCATATAACAATCATAACCTAGGGCGATACGAAACTAGCTCCAGTTCATAAATATAATGTAGGCATGTATTCCGTAGATAGTCATATGTGCTTATGGAAAGAAATTGCATGACATCTTTTGTCCTACCCTCCCGTGGCAGCGGGGTCCATAAGGAAACTAAGGGATATTAAGGCCTCCTTTTAATAGAGAACCAGAACAAAGAACTAACACATAGTGAATACATGAACTCCTTAAACTACGGTCATCACCGGAAAGTATCCCGAATACTGTCACTCTGGGGTTTACGGATCATAACACATAGCAGGTGCATATAACTTGCAAGATCAGATCTAGAACATAGATATAATGGTGAAAACATAAACGGTTCAGATATGAAATCATGGCACTCGGGCCCTAGTGACAAGCATTAAGCATAGCAAAGTCATAGAAACATCAATCTCAAAACATGGTGGATACTAGGGATCAAGCCCTAACAAAACTAACTCGATTACATGATGAATCTCATCCAACTCCTCACCGACCAGCGAGCCTATGAAGGAATTACTCACTCCCGGTGGGGAGCATCATGGAATTGGCGATGAAGGAGGGTTGGTGATGACGAAGATCGAAGATTCCCCTCTCTGGAGCCTCAAACGGACTCCAGATCTGGCCTCCTAATGAAGAACAGGAGGCGGCGGTGGCTTTGTCTCGTGAAACACGATAATTCTTTCTCCCTGATTGTTTCTCCAAAAATAGGATTTTATAGAGTTGGAATCAGGGTCTGCGGGGCCACCAGGTGGGCACAACCCACCTGGGCGCGCATGGAGGGGGGGCGCGCCCTGGTGGGTTGTGCTTACCCAGGGGCCCCCTCCGGTGGTTCTTGGCTCCAGTATTTTTCTTTTATTGTATAAAAATTCTCCAAAAAGTTTTGTTCCATTTCGAGAACTTTTATTTCTGCACAAAAACAACACCATGGTAGTTCTGCTGAAAACATCGTCAGTCCGAGTTAGTTTCATTCAAATCATGCAAATTATAGTCCAAAACAAGAGCAAAAGCATCAAAAAAAGTAGATACGACGGAGACGTATCACTTCACTCTGTTTTTCAAGTGTTGTTTTTTGCCCGTAACTCCCTAACCACTACCCGTAATTGAGCAAATGATATACCGATGGAAAGCTGTTAAAAAGACGCAACTTTTCATGTTTATCATTTTTTTCATAATCACGACGGTTCAAAATATTTTTTGAATACGTAAAAATGTGTTTTTATCGATATGCATGAAACTTTTAAACCATTTGTCAGAATGTAGCATATAATATACCATTGGAAAGCTTATGAATAGGACCAACTTTTTCCTGTAGATGTTTGTTACAAATTTGTTGCCGTTCGAGAGCAGTTTTTAAAATGGCAAAAACAACGTCGTTTTTGCCTCTTTTTTTAACGATGGATGTCTCGCACTAGAAATTTTGAACCGTGCGGGGACAAGAACGTGAACTTCTTTCAACAACCCTTTTAGGCTTTTATTTTTTATTCTTTTATTCTCTTTCGAAACGCATTCCGTGTAGTAGTTGAACTACTCGTTGTTTTCACTTTGAACTTCTGTCATGTATTTTTTGCTCGTGATTCCTCACCCGTTCGTATTGATAAAATCCTAGATTTTTAAATAAACATCGAAGCACTTAGTTATTTTAGTTTGAACTTCTAGTGTTCTAAAAAATTAGAGAATTCCTTTTAAACTTTTTTAGTTGTTCTTTTTATTTTAATTTGAACTTCTTCATTTTATTCTTCAATAACGAGAAAAAATCTGAGTTGTTTATGAACTTCGAACTTCTCTGTTATTCCCATTTGAACTTCACATTTTTATTTTGAATAAAGAGATGTTTTTTTATTTTAATAAACTTCAAACTTCTATGTTATTTTAATATGAACTTCTTATTTTTATTCTTGAAATAATATGGTTTTTAAATAAGCATCAAAGTTTTTTTTTAAATGAACTTCATACTTTTATTTTTCCTTGGAACAGAAAGAATTTGAGTTTCCCGTATACATCGAACTACTCCATTTTTTTATTTTGAACTTCTTTATTTTTTTCTTTTAGTAGGAAGGAATATCTGAGTTTTTTATAAATACTGAACTGCACTATTTTTTTTAATTTGGACTTCTTGTTTATTTCTTATAAAAGAAAAACATATCGAAATTCTGACAACTTAAGAAAAATAGAACTTCATATTTGTATTTTTCCTAGAAATAGGGAGAATCTGAGTTTTGTTATGCATCGAACTTCTCTTCTATTTGAATTTTGAACTTCTTGCTTGTATTCTTTTTGTAAATATCCAACTGCTCTATTTTCTCAATTTGGACTTCTTGGTTTTATGTTTTATTAGGAGCAAGGAAATCCATGGGGGAAAATCTGTACAAACATCTGGGTGTCTCTTTTTTGTTTTTTATATTATTCTTGAACTCTAAGGTTTATTGAATTTGAACTTCTAGAGTTAATATTTTTACGGGTGAACGCTTTGATAATAATTCTTTTATGAACTTCTTTATATTAAATTTGAACTTCATTCAACTTTTTAAATTTGAGTTTTCCGTATACATCGAACTACTCCTTTATTTTAATTTGAACTTCTTTTTTTTCATTTGTAAGAATGAAAATCTGAGTTTTTATGAATACTGAACTTCTCATTTTTTGTAATTTGGACTTCTTCATTCATTAATTAAATTTTAACTTCTAGATTTTTTTATTCCGAAATGGTGAAAATCCTTTTTTTATGAATTTTGAACTGCTCTATTTTTAAAATTTGAACTTCTAGTTTTTGTATTTTTGAACTTCTCATTATTCATTCTTTCATAATAAGGAAACTTTGAATTTTGTATAAACATCGAGCTGCCTTCTTGGGCCTTTTTCAATTATTTAATTTAACATAGAACAACTCATATTTATTTATTTGAGCTTCAGCGAAAACTCAATTCTTGTTTAGACATCGCAACAAACAGTAGCAATTGAAAAGGTTTTCAGTTTGGTTACATGTGATTTTTTTGGTTTGTGTCATTGTAGTTTCGAAAAACATAGACACATACAGGCGAGAGAATTATGTGTGCACAAATTGGATATACAGTTGGAAAGCTATCAAAAATGTGAAACATTTTCATGTAGAGAGTTTTCTCTAATTCCAAGTCGTTCTGAAGAAATTTCTAAAACGACAAGATCATGCGTGATGCCTTCATTGCGAAAACAGAGTTTTCGAAAATGCACTACATGAACAAGTTGAACTTCTCGGGCATGTCTGTTCGAACTTCACCATGTTTTCTTGCGTAATGTCGATTTCTTTGTTTTATTCTTATGTACGGGGAAAATCCGAGTTTTGTAATAATTTTCGATCTGCTCCACTTTTTAAAATTGAACTTGTTGGTTTTATACTTTTATTCTTTATTTAACAAGAAAAATCTAAGTTTTTTATATAGGTTGAATTGCTCCGTTCTTTAAATTAGAACCTCATGGTTTTATAAATTTTAAACCGCTTTATTTTGTAATTTGGACTTCTTGGTGTTATTCGTTAGTAATAGAAAAAGCCCTAGTTTGTAATAAACATCGGACCGCTTTGTTATTTAATTTTGAACTTCTAGTTTTTATTAAATTGGAAATTTTGTTTTTTATAAACTTGTTGAATTGGACTATATTTTAATTTGACCTTCTTGGATTGTAATAAACACCAACTTTTCTGTTATTTAAATTTTAACTTCTAGGTTTTTTTAGACATGATGAAAATCCAGTTTCTCTATAAATTTTGAACCGCTCTATTATTAAAGTTGAACTTCTTGGTTTATACTTTTAGTAATATGGAAGATCTTAATTTTGCAATAAACATTGAACGTCTCCGATATTTCGAATTTGAACTTCTAGTTTTTTTGGAAACGAGGAATATCCATGTTTTTATAAACTTTTTTGAACTCCTCTTTTTTCAATATTGGGAAAATCTATGCGATTTTTTTTGTACACCCATAACATTTCCTTCGGACTGTCCAATTTACTTGATTTGAACTTCCAGAGTTAACATTTTTCTATGTGACGCTTGTTTTCTTCTTATTATATAAGCATCGAACAACTCTGTTATTTTTAATTTAAACTTATTGGTTTTTCTTTATTAACAGGAGAAATCTGAGTTTTGTAATAAACATCAAACCGCTCTGCTATTTTAAAATAACTTCTTGGTTTTATTATGTAGTAATGAGGAAATTTTGATTTTTTATATATATTGCACTACTCCGTTATTTTAATTTTAATTTCTTATTTTTGAATCTTTAGAATCGAGGAAAATCTGATTTTATAAACATTTGAACTGCTTCATGTGTTTAATTTGGGCTTCTTGGTGTTATTCATTAGTAATCAAAAAAATGATTTTTTAATACGCATCGAACTCGTCTGCTATTTAAATTTGAACTTCTTGGTCTCTTTTTCCATCGAACTTTTTTTCTAGGTGTTATTTACGTAATATGTTTTTTTGGGACTCAGTGTACAAATTTTCTACTTCCTCATATTTGTCATTGTTCACTTAATTACTTGGTGTCGCAGAATGGAACATTTTGTACTCCCTAGAATTTGCAAACTTCACTCATCAACATTTTTCTCTTGTGTGCCCCTCTTTATTTTTTGGACACCCAGGGTGTGTGTTGTTCTGAAAGCGAACATTTTGAACTACCCACGACAGAAAATATGAACTTCTTATCCATGGTTTTTTTTTGTGTTTTATCCACATCTTTTTACAGAGAACAAAAATATTAGGACTTGTAATTTATTTTTACATAGAAGCATATCTGATCTCTGTTAATGAGGACAACCTATTTTTTATACTGAACAATGAAAACAACACTTCTCCTGTGTGTCATCCATAAAAAATACTCCCTCCATTTTTATTTACTCTGCATATTAGCTTTGGTCAAAATCAAGCTTTATAAACTTTGATGAAGTTTATAGACAAAAATATTAATATGTTCAATAACAAATCAATACCATTAGTTCATCATCGAACGTACTTTCGCATCATATAGATTTGTTATGGTAAATATTTATATTCTTTTCTATAAACTTGGTCAAACTTTACAAAGTTTGACTTTAGTCAACTCTAATATGCAGAGTAAATAAAACCAGAGGGAGTACCATGGTCTACCGTTAAGTGCAAGCACCATCCTCTAGTGCCAGACCACCATTTTTTATCCAATAACTCATACTGCACATGTCAACATGCAGCCAAACCTTCAGTTAGTACATAACACAAACATGCGGTGGTTATTGAACAACTACATAAAGATCTAGACGCTCGCAAATGACATCTCCCCGCCTATTAGTTACCACAATAGCTAGTATTTTTTTTCATCATCCTGTCAAACTTGCCAAAATCTATCTCGCCAACAACTGTGACATGAGAGAAATCAGGCTGAGGAAATTGATTCTCCATTAGGATAAAGTTTCAGAAAAATGAAGCTCTTCCATTCTCTGCAAAGAAAGAGAAAATGGATAACCATTTTTTGATCTGCCTCTTGGAACCATTTCTTGGATATCTTTGGAGAGTTAATTTTTTCACCCAACTCATTTTGGCAATACACTGAATATCAACATCTGAAATCTTCCCTACATGAGTCACATGATATACTAGAGTTTACAATAATGTTCTTACCTGGACGGTGCCTGCACCCCAATTTGGACTGCATCGGGTCACATGGAGTACGAGGTGTGCGAGGATGTGCGTGCCTCTGCCGATGGGAGGCCATGTTGACTGTGGTGCAAAGGCGGGGAGGGGATGTCCTGGCACCGGCAAAGGGAGGAGTGATGGTCGCGTGAGGCTGGACTGTAGCTGCGGCGGTGGTTGGCCTGATTGGTGCGGCGCTGGATCGGGGGAAGCTACCGTCGAGGTTCTCGCGGGATGGGAGCTCCCATGGCGTCAGTCGGGAGGAAGGAGGAGGTCGGTCGAAAGGGAAGGTGGGCATGGCGGTGATAACCCGCAAGTATAGGGGATCGCAACAGTTTTCGAGGGTAGAGTATTCAACCCAAATTTATTGATTTGACACAAGGGGAGCCAAAGAATATTCTCAAGTATTAGCAGCTGAGTTGTCAATTCAACCACACCTGAAAGACTTAATATCTGCAGCAAAGTTTTTAGTAGCAAAGTAATATGGAAGTAACGGTAACGGTGGCAAAAGTAACAGTAGCAGTTTTGTGATGATTGTAACAGTAGCAACGGAAAAGTAACTTAGCAAAGATCAATATGTGAAAAGCTCATAGGTAATGGATCGGCAATGATAATTGTGTTGGATGGCATTCATCATGCAACAGTCGTAACATAGGGTGACACAGAACTAGCTCCAATTCATCAATATATTGTAGGCATGTATTCCGTATATAGTCATACGTGCTTATGGAAAAGAACTTGCATGACATCTTTTGTCCTACCCTCCCGCGGCAGCAGGGTCCTAATGGAAACTAAGGGATATTGAGGCTTCCTTTTAATAGAGAGCCGGACCAAAGCATTAGCACTTAGTAAATACATGAACTCCTCAAACTACGGTAATCACTGGAAAGAATCCCAATTATTGTCACCTTGGGGTATGCGGATCATAACACATAATGGGTGTCTACAACTTGCAAGATAGGATCAAGAACACAAATATATTCATGAAAACATAATAGGTTCAGATCTGAAATCATGGCACTCGGGCCCTAGTGACAAGCATTAAGCATAGCAAAGTCGTAGCAACATCAATCTCAGAACATAGTGGATACTAGGGATCAAACCCTAACAAAACTAACTTGATTACGTGATAAATCTCATCCAACCCATCACCGTCCAGCAAGCCTACTAAGGAATTACTCACGCACGGCGGTGAGCATCATGAAATTGGTGATGGAGGAAGGTCGGTGATGATGATGGCGATGAATCCCCCTCTCCAGAGCCCAAAACAGACTCCAGATCTTCCCTTCCGATGAAGAATAGGAGGTGACGGCGGCTCCATATCGTAAAACGCGCTGAATCCTTCCCTCTGATTTTTTTCTCCCCGAATAGGTACTTATAGAGTTGGAGTTAGGGTTGGAGGAGCTCCAGGGGGCCCACAAGCCTGCAGGGCGCGCCCCTAGGGCTTTTGGCCTCTGGGTGGCCCCCCTCTGGATAATTCTTGCGCCAGTATTTTTTATTAATTCCAAAAATATTCTCCGTAAATTTTCAGGTCAATCCGAGAACTTTTATTTCTGCACAAAAATAACACCAAGGAAATTCTGCTGAAAACAGCGTCAGTCCGGGTTAGTTCCATTCAAATCATGCAAATTAGAGTCCAAAACAAGGGCAAAAGAGTTTGGAAAAGTAGATACGACGGAGACGTATCAACTCCCCCCAAGCTTAACCCATTGCTTGTCCTCAAGCAATTCAGTTGACAAACTGAAAGTGACAAAGAAAAACTTTTACAAACTCTGTTTGATCTTGTTGTTGCAAATATGTATAGCCAGCATTCAGGTTTTCAGCAAAGTTTATGAACTAACCATATTCACAATAACATTTAGGTCTCGCATTTAATCATATCAATGGCATAGTCAACTAGCGAGCAATAATAATGAATCTCGGATGACAACACTTCTTTCAAAACTATCATGATATAATATGGCAAAATGGTATCTCGCTAGCCCTTTCTGAGACTGCAAAACATAAAGGCAGAGCACCTCTGAAGACCAAGGACTGACAAGACATTATAATTCATGGCAAAAGAGATCCAGTCATAGTCATACTAAATATCAATTAATAACAACGCATACAAATGACAGTTGTGCTCTCTAGCTGGTGATTTTTATAAGAGGATGATGACTCAACAATAAAAGTAAATAGACAGGCCCTTCGCAGAGGAAGCAGGGATTTGCCAAGGTGACAGAGCTCGGAGCTTTTGAAATAGAGATGAATATAATTTTGAGCGGTATGCTTTCATTGTCAACATAACAACCAAGAGATCTCACTATCTTCCATGCTAGATACATTATAGGCGGTTCCCAAACAGAATGGTAAAGTTTTTACTCCCCCTCCACCAACAATCACACTCCACGGCTGATCTGAAACAACGGGTACCGTCCATACCAACAACAGTCCTGGGGGAGTTTTGTTTGAAATTTATTTTGATTTTACTTCGAGCATGGAACTGGACATCCCGATTACCAGCCACTTTCTCGTGAATGACAAGTGAATAAACACTCACCATGAGAATAACCCACCTAGCATGGAAGATACTGAAAGCCCCCAGTCACTACATGAGTGATTCGGGCATACAAAATAGATTTTTATTTGAAGGTTTAGAGTTTGGCAGATGCAAATTTACTTGGAACGGCAGGTAAATACCGCATATAGGTAGATATGGTGGACTCATATGGAACAAATTTGCGTTTAAGGAAGTGGATGCACAAGTAGTATTCCCGCTTAGTACAAGTGAAGGCTAGCAAAATATTGAGGAGCGACCAACTAGAGAGCGACAACGGTCATAAACATGCATTGAGATTAACCAACATTGAGTGCAAGCATGAGTAGAATATAAATCACCATGAACATAAATATAATGGAGGCTATGTTGTTTTTGTTTCAACTACATGCGTGAACATGTGCCAAGTCAAGTCACTTAAATCATTCGAAGGAGGATACCATCCTATCATACTACATCACAACCATTTTAATTTTCATGTTGGCACTCAAGACAAACCATTATAAACTCCTAGCTAATTAAGCATGGCATGAGTAACTATAATCTCTAATTGTCATTGCAAACATGTTTCATTCATAATAGGCTGAATCAGGAACGATGAGCTAATCATATTTACAAAAACAAAATAGGTCGAGTTCGTACCAGCTTTTCTCCATCTCAATCATTTCATCATATATCGTCATTATTGCCTTTCACTTCCACGACCGAACGGTGTGGATAATAATAAGAGTGCACGTGCATTGGACTAAGCTGGAATCTGCAAACATGTATTCAAAGGAGAAGACAAGGTAATATGGGCTCTCTGTTAGATCAACAATAATGCATATGGGAGCCACTCAACATTTTCATCGTGGTCTTCTCCTTATGACCCAAAGAAAAATAAAAAGAAATTCAAAGAAACACACTGAAATGTTTTTGGAGTTTTTGTTTTTCTAGAAGAAAGCAAAAGAAGAACGAGAAAAACTATTTACATGGGAAAACTCCCAACAAGCAAAAGAAGAACGATAAATCTTTTTGGGTTTTCTTTTAATACTACACTTAATTAAGCTAGAAAGAAAAACTAGAAAGAGAAGCGAGAACTATTTTTTTGGATTTTCTCAAAGTTTTTCAAACACACAAGAAGAAAGCGAGAAAAATAAACTAACATGGATAACACAATGAAAAAGTATGAACACCGACAACTGAAATGAGTGTGTGAACATGAATGTAATGTCGGTGAGAAATACGTACTCCCCCAAGCTTAGGCTTTTGGCCTAAGTTGGTCTAGGTCCACGGCTCGAAATAACCCTCTCCTCGATACTCCGGAGGGTCCTGAGGGTTCCACTGGTTGGCGAGCTCCTGTGGCTCCCACTGAAAAATGGGCTCCTAATATGAATCAGGATGGTTCTGGCTCAGGTGCTGTGGGTTGTGAAAGACCCCAAAATCTGTAGATGTCCTCGGGCATAATAGTGTACCTGCCTGAATAAATATCGAACAAAGAAGAAGCAGGCAGAGCAATAGTCTCACAAGTACCCTGACTAAATACTAGGTTGTAGAGGAGTCTCTTTTCCTTATCCTTCTTAATAAAATCGTGCGCTACCATACTATTATAGTCCAAATATTTAGTGGGTAGCAGCATATCCTCCTCATCATCATGCCTAATAGGTATCTCAAAGCGTCTAGCGAGGCGGGAGGCATAGATACCTCCAAAGATGGGACCCTTCGTGCGGTTTGTGTTTAACCGATGAGCAACAATAGCGCCTAAACTAAAAGTTCTATCACAAGATAAAGCATGGGGCAAAATAGCAAGGTCAGGGGCACTAAGGCCTCCGCTTTCCCCATGACCAATCAGACATCTCCTTACAAATAATGAGTAATAGCGTAAAACAGGAAAATGTAAGCTAGCCACTCTCGCTTCCGACACCCCTCTCTCTTCCCCTACAGTAGTTTCAGCAATAAAATCTTCCACATCTCTAGGATGTGGTTCACTGACGCTGCCCTCATAAGGTAATTTGCAAACCTCGCAAAAATCATAAAGCGTCATCTCCTTATGCTCATCATATAAATAAAACTCTACCGTAGGTGGTGACTTCCTAGAATAGAAGTGAAATTTTTGCACAAAGGTGTTAGTGGGCAAAAGGTATTGTTCACACTTATCTTGGAGGAAGTCGGTGAGGCCGGCATTCTCCGCTAAATAATAGAAATCATCATAAATTTCGGCCGCCCTAAAAAATGTATCACTTGGCCATCCACATGGCCGAACCTTCGCCGCACGCGGAAGGTTATACTTGGGCTTCTTCTTCTCCCCATTTTCATTCTCATTTGAATTCCGACTTGAAGAACCCCTTAAGCATCTCTTCATCGTTTCTTTCCTTTTCTCTGAAAATTTCTGAAATTTTTAGTGACTCAAAATAAAAGTGAAAAAAAAACTCAATAAAATTGATAGCAACTACTCCCACAAATGTCTAGAGGCTATATCATGCAACAAAACTACTTTGGACCATATAAATTTGACATGCAAGCTCAAGAACAAGGTCACCACAGCAGCAAAAATTTGCAATATATAAAGCACTAGAACAAAAACTAGTTGGACCATTGTAGGAGTCACATACCGGAGAACAATCTCCCAAAACACTTTTGTGAATGGAGCTTTGAGCAAGGAGATCGAAAATGGCAGCAACATGAGCTAGAACACGGGTTTGAGCAATGGTGGGATTTTTTCTGGAGGACGACGAAGTGGATGGGTGCTGGAATAAGTGAAGGGGACCCACGTGGGGCCCACAAGCCACCTAGGTGTGCCCTGGGGGGCGCGCCCTGTGGGCTTGTTGCCCACTGGTGCTGCCCCCTGGTGTGCTTTCAGTGCCAGAAATTCTAAAATATTCCAAAAAAAATCATACTAAATTTTCAGGGCATTTGGAGAACTTTTATTTTCAGGACATTTTTTATTGCATGGATAATTCAGAAAACAGACAAATAATAGTAATTTTGCTTTATTCATTCAAAATAACACAAAGTAAAAAGTAGGTATAGAAAGTTGTGTTTAGTAAATTCATCCATCTCATGCCCATCAAAAAGGAATCCATTAACAAGGTTGATCAAGTCTTATTAACAAACTTCTTCCGAGTGGCGTGAAACCGGAGAATTTTCGTATAACACTGGTTTACCTCAACGGGGATATGCATGTCCCCAACAATAAGAATATCATATTTCTTTTTGGCAGTAGGAATAGGGAATTCAAAACCTCCAATAACAATAGTTGAAATTTTTCCAATAGAATTGATGCTATTCACTTGAGGTTGTTTCTTCGGAAAGTGTATCGTATGCTCATTAGCATTAACATGAAAAGTGGCATTGCCCTTGTTGCAATCAATAACAGCCCCTGCAGTATTCAAAAAGGGTCTACCAAGGATGATCAACATACTATCGTCCTCGGGAATATCAAGAAAAATAAAGTCTGTTAAGATAGTAATGTTTGCAACCACAACAGGCACATCCTCACAAATACCGATGGGTATAGCAGTTGATTTATCAGCCATTTGCAAAGAGATTTCAGTAGGTGTCAACTTATTCAAATCAAGTCTACGATATAAAGAGAAAGGCATAACACTAACACCGGCTCAAGATCACATAAAGCAGTTTTAACATAGTTTCTTTTAATGGAGCATGGTATAGTTGGTATTCCTGGATCTCCTAGTTTCTTTGGTATTCCACCCTTAAAAGTGTAATTAGCAAGCATGGTGGAAATTTCAGCTTCTAGTATCTTTCTTTTATTTGTAACAATATCTTTCATATACTTAGCATAAGGAGACATTTTCAAAATATCAGTCAAACGCATACGCAAAAAGATAGGTCTAAGCATTTCAACAAAGCGCTCAAAATCATCATCGTCCTTTTTCTTGGATGGTTTAGGAGGAAAGGGCATGGGTTTCTGAACCCATGGTTCTCTTTCTTTACCATGCTTCCTAGCAACAAAGTAACTCTTATCATAATGTTTATTCTTAGGTTGTGGGTTATCAAGATCAACAGCAGGTTCGATCTCCACATCATTATCATTGCTAGGTTGAGCATCAACATGAACATCATTATTAACATTATCACTAGGTTCATGTTCATCACCAAATTGTGTCTCAGCATCAGAAATAGAAGTATCATTTGGATTCTCAGGTGTATCAATAACATGTTCACTAGAAGCATGCAAAGTCCTATCAGTTTTCTTTTTCCTCCTTGAAGGACTAGGTGCATCAGTATTAATTCTCTGAGAATCTTGCTCAATTCTCTTAGGATGACCTTCAGGATACAAAGGTTCCAGAGTCATTTTACCACATCTAGTCATAACTCTAACAGCATGATCATTGTTCTTACTATTCAACTCATTAAACAAATCATTATGTGCCTTGAGAACTTGCTCTACTTGGGTTTTTACCATGGAAGCATGCTTACAAATATTTTTTAGATCATTAACAGTTCTACACATGTAGTCACCCAAGCAGTCAAGCATATAAGCATTACGTTTCAACTGTCTACTAACATAAGCATTGAAATTTTCTTGTTTAACAATAAAGTTATCAAATTCATCCAAGCATTGACTAGCAGACTTATTATAAGGAATATCACCTTCATCAAATCTATAGAGAGAATTTACCTTTACTACCTGTGTCGGGTTATCAAGACCATGAATTTCTTCAATAGGTGGTAAATTCTTCACATCTTCAGCTTTAATACCTTTTTCTTTCATAGATTTCTTTGCCTCTTGCATATCTTTAGGACTGAGAAATAGAATACCTCTTTTCTTCGGAGTTGGCTTAGGAGTTGGTTCAGGAAGAGTCCAATCATTATCATTACTCAATATATTATTCAATAGCACTTCAGCTTGCTCAACAGTTTGTTCCCAGAAAACACAACCAGCACAACTATCTAGGTGGTCCATAGAAGCATCAGTTAGTCCATTATAAAAGATATCAAGTATTTCATTTTTCTTGAGAGGATGGTCAGGCAAAGCATTAAGTAATTGGAGAAGCCTCCCCCAAGCTTGTGGGAGACTCTCTTCTTCAAATTGCACAAAGTTAAATATTTCCTGTAAAGCAGCTTGTTTCTTATGAGCAGGAAAATATTTTTCAGAGAAGTAATATATCATATCCTGGGGACTACGCACACAACCAGGAGCAAGAGAATTAAACCTTATCTTAGCATCACCCTTTAATGAGAAAGGAAACAACTTAAGGATATAATAATAGTGAATTTTTTTCCTCATGAGCAAATAGGGTGGTTGTATCATTTAATTTAGTAAGATGTGCCACAACAGTTTCAGATTCATAACCGTGAAAAGGATCAGATTCAACCAAAGTAATTAACTCAGGATCGACAGAGAATTCATAATCCTTATCAGTAACAAAGATAGGTGAAGTAGCAAACTTAGGATCATATTGCATTCTAGCATTCAAAGATTTTTCTTTCCACTTGCATAGTAATTTCTTAAGATCATACTATCTTTACAAGCAAGAAAGTCCCTAGCTACCTCTCCATCCATAACATAACCCTCAGGCATATCAAGCAATTCATATCTAGGAGAGCTAGGTCTAGCAGGTGTCTCAAAGTGTTCAGTTTCAACAATTTCATCAGTTTCAGAAATATCATCAGTTTCAGTAATCTCATTCTCTCTAACCTTAGCAAGTTGTTCATCAAGAAATTCACCCAATGGCACAGTATTATCAAGCAAAGCAGTAGTATCATCATAAGCATCATGCATAGCAGAAGTAGCATCATCAATTACTTACGTCATATTAGAATCAATAGCAGGTGGCGGTGTCGCAAATTTACTCATAACAGAAGGTGAATCAAGTGCAGAGCTAGATGGCAGTTCCTTACCTCCCCTCGTAGTAGAGGGATAGATCTTGGTTTTGATATCTTTCAAATTCTTCATAGTGATCAACAGATATAAATCCCAAGTGACTCAGAGAATAGAGCTATGCTCCCCGGCAACGGCGCCAGAAAAAGGTCTTGATGACCCACAAGTATAGGGGGTCGCAACAGTTTTCGAGGGTAGAGTATTCAACCCAAATTTATTGATTCGGCACAAGGGGAGCCAAAGAATATTCTCAAGTATTAGCAGCTGAGTTGTCAATTCAACCACACCTGAAAGACTTAATATCTGCAGCAAAGTTTTTAGTAGCAAAGTAATATGGAAGTAACCGTAACTGTGGCAAAAGTAACAGTAGCAGTTTTGTGATGATTGTAACAGTAGCAACGGAAAAGTAACTTAGCAAAGATCAATATGTGAAAAGCTCGTAGGCAATGGATCGGCAATGATAATTGTGTCGGATGGCATTCATCATTCAACAGTCATAACATAGGATGACACAGAACTAGCTCCAATTCATCAATATAATGTAGGCATGTATTTCGTATATAGTCATACGTGCTTATGGAAAAGAACTTGCATGACATCTTTTGTCCTACCCTCCCGTGGCAGTGGGGTCCTAATGGAAACTAAGGGATATTAAGGCCTCCTTTTAATAGAGAACCGGACCAAAGCATTAGCACTTAGTGAATACATGAACTCCTCAAACTACGGTAATCACCGGAAAGAATCCCAATTATTGTCACCTTGGGGTATGTGGATCATAACACGTAATAGGTGTCTACAACTTGCAAGATAGGATCAAGAACACAAATATATTCATGAAAACATAATAGGTTCAGATCTGAAATCATGGCACTTGGGCCCTAGTGACAAGCATTAAGCATAGCAAAGTCGTAGCAACATCAATCTCAGAACATAGTGGATACTAGGGATCAAACCCTAACAAAACTAACTTGATTACATGATAAATCTCATCCAACCCATCACCGTGCAGCAAGCCTACGAAGGAATTACTCACGCATGGCAGTGAGCATCATGAAATTGGTTATGGAGGAAGGTTGGTGATGATGATGGCGACGAATCCCCCTCTCCGGAGCCCAAAACAGACTCCAGATCTGCCCTCCCGATGAAGAACAGGAGGTGACGGCGGCTCCGTATCATAAAACATGATGAATCCTTCTCTCTGATTTTTTTCCTCCCCGAATAGGTACTTATAGAGTTGGAGTTAGGGTCGGAGGAGCTCCAGGGGGCCCACAAGCCTGCAGGGCGCGCCCCCAGGGCTTGTGGCCTCTGGGTGGCCCCCCTCTGGATAATTCTTGCGCCAGTATTTTTTATTAATTCCAAAAATATTCTTCGTAAATTTTCAGGTCAATCCGAGAACTTTTATTTCTGCACAAAAATAACACCAAGGCAATTCTGCTGAAAACAGCGGCAGTCCGGGTTAGTTCCATTCAAATCATGCAAATTAGAGTCCAAAACAAGGGCAAAAGAGTTTGGAAAAGTAGATACGACGGAGACGTATCAGGTGGTACCCGAGTGGCCGGTGGGGCAGGAGTGGGCCGGTGGTGGTCGGGCATGGTGGCGGCGGTTGTCGGGAACTCGCTGAAGAAGAAGGTGGACATGGGGGAGGTAGAATGATGGTGCCATAAGGAGGCGGGGCGGCCTCGCACTGGGAGGAGGCTGGGGCGGCCTCGCGCCGGGTGGAGGCGGGGGCGGCGGCTCAGTGGAAGGAGGACCGGGCGGCGGCGCCGGGAGGAGTCGGGGTCGGCAGCAGGGTGGTACTGGCGTCGGGGTGGAGGTGGTTGGGAGTCAGGACGGCGGCGCGTCGGGTGGAGGTGGTGGGATGGTGCGGCGGTGGTGGTCCGAAGCCGGGCCGGCGACGCGTCGGTGACTGCAGGGGAGATCGGCAGGAGGTTGTGGATCGGGGGAGATAATGGACAAGTGGGCATGAACTGGCCTTTTTCTTTTTTCTTCTCCGCGGGTTCGGGAGTTCGGGAACGTCTCCAACGCACCCTATATAGAGTCGATTGTTTTGATGCGTGCTTCCCACTTGATTTTTCCTCAAATTTCTATCTGCCTGATTGCTCCTGAAGCACAAACGATCAGTTCAAAAATTGTTTTCAGATGTAGGTTTGCCTGAAGCAGATACCACATTTGTGTCAGTTCATCAGTCCTACTCTGCAAAGATTTAATTTAAAAATTGCACACACTATGCTCTATCTATATGTTACACTATTAGGTTCATCGGTACTAGTTATAAGAATGAACTACACCTATTTGTGGTGCATGTTCTATGATACAGAAGCTGATAGTACATTTCAAATGCTTGCATCAGTTCATTACACCCCTGCCACTTGATACGCAATTTGGATGTAGAGGTTACTGTCAGTACATCTAATGTGCTTGCTTCAGTTCGAGTCAAAAAACATAAACTTATGCATCAGTCCAAGTAGCTTCAACAGTTCATATAAGGTTCAACTACCACTTCAAGTTATATGTTGAGATTACTAATAGTACATGTCATGTAGTTGCATTAGTTCGAACGAGGAAGACTGTTGTTGAAAAAATTAAATACACTTGTTACACAGTAAGTTCAATGATACACAAACTGGGGGTACTTCTAATGTAGATGCATCAGTTCTACTAGAAAACAAAAAGACTTGCATCCGTTTTATATATGCCTACTGCCCACAAGTTCAATGTTCAGTTTACCAGCACTGCACCAAATGTTCATGCATCAGTTATAGGAAAAAAACATAAAAAACTGTGCATAACCGATGCATCAGTGCTAGCGGTACATCAGTACATCAGTGCTAAACATGTCCATCCATCAGTTCGACTGAAAGTACATTATGGAGAATACACACAAAGTTTAAGAATGCCCAGCGATGCAAGTTCAATTTATATGTTACCTTTAGTACATGACATGTTACCATTGGTTATAGGAGAAACGCCAGAAAGATTAATCCTAAAAGTGTTGAATGTCATTGCAGAAACATGCAAAACGACACACACAGGGAGGGTTTGATGAGCCAAGCGGATATGAGGCGCCGCCTGGTTGGGTAACACCAGAAATAGCCCCCGTATACTTCAACAATACATGCAGATTTCAAGCTACACCAGAATCATCAGAAGCACAGTCTGCTTCTTCTCTGCAGCAAATAGAAAGGCAAGGACACCCAGGCTTCCACCAGTCGCTCCATCAACATCAATCATTCGTGCTGCAAAAGCGGTTGTGACAGGAAGACCATGCGAAAGAGATAGGAATGTTCACCACTCTAGCAGGGTGCAAAGTAGCAGATATGAGCCGTATAGACAGGACCCACCTCACAGCAAATCTGAGCAAAGACGATCGTACAATGAGAGATGGAGAGCTTCATCAACATTGCTCCCTCCAAGAGATGCATTACTGCATGTGCCGAGGGTGACACCACCCGCGCCCATACACTAGGGTGAACAACAAACACCGGAAGCAACACACAGCTATACACATGTAAGTATCCATTCAGAAAAAACATACAAGCACAGTCCATACCATAGTACCGTGACCACCCCATATAACATTTTTCATCACCGTGTTTTGTTTGCTCACTGTTGTGTGCAGCACCCTACCATTGAAGCTTACGTTCTGCCAAGGCTAGAGATGTGGTTTGAAACTTTCAAAGAAGCAAAGGACTTCTACAACGTCTATGCAAGGCACGCGGGTTTTGCTGTCAGGGAAGGTTCTAAGGTTAACAGCAGAGTCTACCTTTTGTGTACGTGCTATGGAGTCTATGAATCGAAGGTTTCAGATGCAAATAGACAGAGGAACAAGACCACTGCCAGGACTAACTGCAAGGCTCAAATGAGGCTAAAGAAGGAAAAGGATGGAACACTTGTCGTAAAGGAGATATGCTGGGAACACAACCATAGGCTAGTGGTCAGCCCCCAAATACTTGTCTTCTTGCACTCCCACAAAAAATTTGACAACACAATTATGGAGTATGTCAAGTTCCTGTAGTTCAAAGGCATTGAACACGCGCAAATCATGAGCATACTGGGCGGCGATGACCCCGGTGGCTACTTCCTCGAAATGAATGCCAAAGACCTGATTAACGCATAAGTACAAACTTGTTCTCCTCCCAGACCCCCTCCATCTTTTTCCTCTATCAGTTCAAACCGATTACGCAATGCATGACCTGATGCCAGTTCAACATGCATTTTTCACTGATCATTCGCTTTTAATATGTAGGAAAGCAAAGAATTCAAGGATGGATGATGTGGACGATGTCCTAAAGACTATCAACTTCTTTAGGGAGATGAAAGCGATAAACAAGGAATTCTTCTGCGACATACAACTTGATGAGTCCGACAGGGTGAAGAACATTTTCTGGGCAAACGCAAGCTGCCGAGGGGCATACCAAGACTTTGGTGATTGCGTGACGTTTGACACCACATATAAGACCAACAAGTACCATATGCCACTTGGGGTGTTTGTGGGTACTAACAACCATTTACAGACTACATTCTTTGCTTTTGCCCTGATAAGAGATGAGGATGCAGATTCATTCAGGTGGCTATTCAAAACATTTTTAAGGTGCATGAGAGGGAAGGCTCCTACATGCATCCTCACAGGTACCACCGCCAACCAAAAAAAGGAAAAAAAAACACAGTAAAAGTGTTGTGTCAGTTCTATTTGTATATATGCACTAGGATCCACTGACCACTCCACGTCTCTTTCTCATTACCAGACCAGTGCCCGGCAATGGCTTTGGCAATCCCAGATGTTTTCAGAAACACAATACACAAGCTATGCCGCTGGCACATTATGAAGAAGTACAGGGAACACCTCGCGTACTTGTACAACCTCCACAAAGACTTTAAGGGTGAATTCACAGCAATCCTCAACTGTCCCCTCATGCCAACTGAGTTTGAGGCTGCCTGGAAAGCACTCATGGATAAGTACAACCTCCATGACGATGCCACGTTGGTGTCAATGTGGAATGAGCGGAAGAAATGGATATCAGCTTACTTCAAAGAAATTTTCTATGCCAAAATGACATCCGCACAACATAGTGAGAGCATGAACTATGTGCTCAAGAAGAACTTCATAAATGAGAGACAAAACCTGCACCAATTTGTCAGCCAGGTAAACACCTGTGTCAAAACTAGGAGGCAGAAAGAGAACGAGACAATGGGTAACCGGGTATAGCTCTATCACCTATCGTAAGACAAGAACATACTTACTAAAGTAATTCTTTCTTACTTAGACAAGTTTTTGCAACGAGAAAACTAATAATTTGTTCATCACTCTTGCTTGCACAGAAACAACAAAACACGTTGACCCTCTATGGGTTCAACACTTAGATGGCAAAGCTTTACTCATGAGGTGTGTATAGTGAGATCAGAAAGAGGCTAAAACTGAGCACCTCTTCATGATGACGGAGACGGATGAGCCTACAAAGTACCTTGTGCGCTACCACAACCCGCAAAAACAGTTTGCGTGGTCTCAACACGCGTTCCATGTGGTTGCAGACCCCGTGGGAGAAATATATGACTGTGAGTGCAAGATGTGGGACCACACAAGTGAGGACTAAAAAAAGATGTTACAAACTGTAGTAAATTTTCTTGACAGTTTTTGTTAGATTGAAATGACAGAAAACATGCACCTCTTCCAAAAACAAACAGGTATTTTCTGCCTGCATGTCCTATGCATGATGCAGACAAATAAGGCTGGCAGCATTCCGGAGAAATACATCCTCAGGAGATACACCAAACGCCCGAACATCCAGCCAACCTTCAACAGAAATGACTTGAGGACAGTCGCGTCAAACAAGGCCTCCCACTACTGCATTGAAAGCGCACTGCTGCAGCTGAACATGAGGGTAGACAGAAAAAGTTTGAGAAGCCAAGACCAAATGGCGAGGTCTCGGGTCGTCATGGAAAGTCTTGAACAAGAACTCGATGCCATGCAATCTGCTGAAAATGGAGATGACATGGACAATGAAGCAGAAAAAATTGAGCATGATGTCGCTACAATCTTATGTGAGATGAACCATCTGGGAGCTATTGACAGCTATGACAACGAGAAGGAGGAGCAAAAGCAACCA
Source organism: Thinopyrum elongatum (assembly GCA_011799875.1). Taxonomy (NCBI): domain Eukaryota; kingdom Viridiplantae; phylum Streptophyta; class Magnoliopsida; order Poales; family Poaceae; genus Thinopyrum; species Thinopyrum elongatum. The sequence continues at coordinate 469,215,794 of CM022298.1, forward strand.
GAGCCTGCCCATGTGCACACTCAAGAGCAGCAACATGCTCACGTGCAAGATCATGAGCTTGACGGTGTTGTAGGCGAACATCATGACAACAGGAGATCCTACCAGTAGCAGCAGCAAATGGTAATTAAACCACCCACATTCCCATGCACAAAGGGGAAGAAGAGTAAGACGCAAGCAGCGAAAGCAGTAGCCAACAAGCCGCCGTGCCCCGTCAGACGCGTGGAATTCGGCCCGGACGGCAAACCTCTCGGGATAAGGACATGCGATGTCTGCAACATGGTGACCAAACATAATGCACACACATGCCCAAACAGCACAGATGCCATCATCGACAAGCAAAAGCTGCAGAAGCAGATCGGAGCCACCCAGATTTCTACCACTGGAGACGACACACGTAATAGCTACACTTGCGGCAAGTGTGGGGGGACTGATGGACATAATGTCCGCACATGCAAACTGGGCAAGGTCAATAGCGCTGAACAGAATCAGGGCAAGGTCCAAAGTTCCAAAAAATCAAAAGAAGAGGATGAAGAAGAAGAGTTTGACGAGAATGATGAACAATCAGACGAAGACAATGAAGATGATAGTACTGGGGATGAGGAACCTGAAACTAACGATGAAGCTGTCAAGACTCAAGCAGGAAAGGATGCCAACAAGGGACATCATTCACAGCCAGTTAGAAGGAGTTCAAGACTGAAGAATCCATAGTGGTTGTGCTGCTGCGTCAATTCGAAAATAAGCTTGTACTCTCGGTTGCCTAGGTGCACAATGCAGAATCGTATCAGAAACACTGTCGTTACCAAAAACTTATTTAGCTTTATTATCGATTTCTGGATCAGTACTATAGTTAAGATACCATTTGTGATTTGTGCCCCCTGGACCAGTGACATTATTATGTAAACCATTTCATAAACCTTTCGAATGCACTCACAAATATATTTGAATTGATCTGGATTTCTGTACCTTCAACACTACTGTCGACAAGTAACTCAGCAAATTTAAAAAAAAATTGAAACTCTAATAGTACATCAGTACTAATAAGCCTGTCACGTCAGTTCAAGGCAGAGCAACCAAACACACCCGTGAACACCTCAAAAAACATTTTTCAAGAACTATGACTGGTCTGCCGGTCCTAGTTCAGAACACCCATTAGTACATAAAAGAATTACCTCAAGCAAACAGAAAAGTTAGAAGTACAAATATAATACACATGTACTGATGAAAAACTAATTTATCTATAAAAAATACTTTAAAAAATTATGTTGATTTAAACAATCATTTCAAAAAACAAGGTTTAAAAATATTAGCATCACACACAATATAAAAAAATGTTCAAAACAACGGCACATGGGCTGGCGTGATACAAAAATAATACACTTGTATTGGTAAGTTCAACCACACGTCAATCACCAGTCCAAGTATTCGTCACTCAAACAGTACAAAATGCCATCATTAACGACCCTGAGGCATGAAAGTGGGATAAGCAGCTGATAAGTACACCTTGATAGGACTGGTCAGTGCGGCCAGTAAATACCCCTGCAAAGAAATTGGCTTGGACGGGTGGTTTTTCCAGGCCACCACCCGCGCCCACTGGGCGGTTGCCATGACGGACTGCAACGGCGACCCCACGACCACTACCCCCACGTCTGCGACGAACCGCCTCCCCCATGTCCCTAACCATGCCTTGAAATACCCAATTTTCCTCCATCTCTGCCTCATTCCGAGAACCACCATTGCCGCTCCATCTCCACTACCAACTCCCCACAACATCTCTCTTTGAAGCCCACCGTCGCTCGAGGAGTGCAATGGTGGAGGAACCGTCTACCAAGCGTCAGCATGGCGAGATGTCCGACCAGAGTAGCAACCTCGACGACGTTCACGCCCCCGGTGAGAAACTCGAGTACACCGAAAGGCTCAAAGGGGTTGAGCTCCACGGCAAGGAGACGCTAGAGGTCGTCTGCACCAGCAATCCAGACGAAGCCGACGGGATGATCAGGAGGCTCAGGATGAAGGGCGGTGGCTTGTATCCTAGCTTCATCGGTGTTGATGTGGAGTTTACCAGAAAAGATGAACCTCCGCAGACGGCAGCTGTTCTACAATTATGCGTGGAGGAACTCTGCCTGGTATACCACATCACCACGGCCACAAAATAGTGAACCATCCTACTCATTTACCCTCTTCATTCATCTGTTTAGTTAGTACTGCTCCCTCAAAATTTCATTATACTAGTTTCCCAACTAGATGTACTAGTGTAATTTAGGAAGTGGGTGCACTAGTACATGTTTCTCAAGTAGATGCACTAGAATATATTTTGAACCTGATGCGATTAGTATCTGAAATTGTTGCACAAGATTAATTTCTGAACTTGATGTACTAGTGTAGTTTCTGATCTTGATGCACTAGTGTAGTTTCTAGACTTGATGTATTAAAACATGTTTCTGAACTTGATGTAGTAAAGTAGTTTCTGAACTTGGTCTGATGTTACCTTCAGCAGCAAAATAAGTAAGAACTTGGTGAAGCACTGGTATAGGTTTTTTTATTCAACAAAAGAAAACTAAACTGGTACTAAGCAGCACAGAGATCATTGACTCTGGTATAGTTTTCTGAACTTGGTGAAGCATTTGGTGAAGCACTATAGATACCAAAAGAAGAATAACATGGTGTACTTTAATTTAATTTCAGAACTTTGTGTACTAGTTTCTAAACTACATTCATCCATGAGTTATACTATATAAGCTTCTACTTCATGGATTCATCACTTGTAAACCAAAAAATAGAAGAATTAAATCTTGAAAAGAACACTAATCTTCAATATGTCTCTCCCCTTGCAGGCCCAAGCGCCTCCACGAGCTCCTGAAGGAGGAGAAGTTGTACACCTTTGTCGGTTTCAGCATTAAAGATGACAAAGAGATGCTGAAGAAGTCTGGTTTGGAGATCAACCCCAACAACTTCATCGACATCCAACGCAACTGGAGAGTTCCATACACCAGAAAGAAGTATGACTCCTTGGCTGATGTTGCATCCAGCGTGATCCACCCATTCTACGACAACATGAAGAAGAAGATCGACAGGGAGGAAGACCATAAACTGTGGGGGATCAGCCCACTGCCAGAAAAGCTCATCAAGTATGCAGCGATAGATGCGTATGCCACCTACCAATCATGGAAGAAAATTGACAACATCAAAACAGGAATGGAAAGGTCAAAAGGGGAGGCAGCGGACCCCTACTTCCACTGTGACTTTTAGGAATGAAGAGACATCAAAGTCTGCCTTCATGTTGCTTGCGCTTGTGCTTGTCCTTTATCTTGTTTCAAATTCGTAGTTTGCTTTTGATAGGTTAAACCAGTTTGCTTATGTCATGTGTGTTAGTGTTGAACAAGTTTGCTTATGTCAAGTACATAGTTTGTTCTATCGCTGAACAAGTTTGCTAGCTTCCTATTTTGTTTATCCATCATTTGAAGTTGAAGTAGCTTGTGAATGAACTTTGTGGCTGCTCTTCAGCACTAGTTATGGAGCAACTAATCACACAGGGAGGTTTCATGTGTAGTTTGGATTCAGCATTGTACGGAAAACTTAGTACTGCATGTACTGTTGTCATCCTTATGATCTAAGTTTATATGAACAAAACATGCCCCAACACAACTTTTAACACTAACATAGACTTGTACTGGCAGCATTTATTTCACAAAACACCGGCAGACCAAGAACAACAACAAATAGTAGCCTTGGACGCTCAGTACAACTTAGTCCTATACGGCATTACTATCACACTAAATAGTTTCTAGTTTCAGAAGAACACAAAAAGGTACCATCACACTAAAAGACTAAGTTCCAACCAAGGACAACATTCAGTACTAACAAGATCATGCTTCTAGTCGTTAGAAAATTAGTAAGTACTGCAAGAGAAAAGCTAAGAACCATCAGTACGTATTTCTTAGTCACTAACATACTAGGAATGACAGTACTGGTACACTTGAACACAGTACATCTTTACTACAAATAAAAAGGAACAAGAAGCATCAGCTCGCATTCCTTAATCATTGACAGACTAAGAATAACAGTACTAGTACAATTGAACTCTCAGTACAACTTAGTTTATACGGCAAGTACTATGATACCAACTAATGCCAGAAGACCCTTGAGAATAATCACAACCAAGAAAAAGAAGGCCAAAACTCAATCAAAAAGATATCAGTTCAACCAAGGAGAACATTCAGTACTAATAAAATAGTGCTTACATAATCCAAGAAAATTCACAATAACTACAACAAAAGCATCAGTCCACATTACTGGAGCAGTGACGTACTAGTTTCAAACAAATAATAATAATGACCGCGCGAGGACAGGCCGACCCTACGCAGGAGGATACACTTGGACTCGAGCCCACGGCGGAACCGTTGGCGAATCCATAGTGATCGACAGTGCGCGGGGCCAGCCGACCAGGGCCCACAGGTCATGGAACAGAGAGCGATCACTATGTATAAGTGCTCAGCTAAGTATTCAGAGGAGTTCGATAGATGAGCCACGGCATCGCTTATAAACCGGTCGAGAGCCCCCTCGGCTAGCGAGGTGGGACTAAACTCACAGCTCACGCGCAGCCAGCAGTGCACACTAGCGCGCACGGGCCATTTGGGCCGGAAAAGGGCCCAATACGCCTACTCCTTGGAAGCCTCCCTCGTCTCCAAACTGTCCTCACCCCACCCCGTAAGGCCCGTTAAATAAACCAGAGCACGTGAAAAAAAATTATAAACTACTACAAAAAAGTTCGAAAATCGAATATAGAAAAGTTCAAATACATGTTCGCATGCAATAATTTTAATTTGAAATAAAATAAAATAAATTTATCTCTGTAGCATGGATAAAAGGATAAAAAATACGCTACAAAAACAATGATACTTTAAAAGCGGAGAACTTAATAGGGCTATCTGCTAAATATAGCTAATTTAAACTAGGGGATTATTTTTTACTTTGAAGTTCAACTACTAAAATGCAAGAAGTTCAAACAATATTGGTTGTCAATTCTGCTAAATTTCTTATTTAAATAAAGTCTGGCTAGAGCTCATCTAACAATTTCGTCGTAAATAATCTCAATCCAAATTACTTCAGTTCAAACATATATATGACAATAGTACTACAAAACCAGGAAGGGTAAGTCCAGTCACGCTACATCCACATGCTACTGTGACACCAATTTTCAAAGCTTTACACTGTATGAAATTACAATTCAGTACTCACAGCACTATACCATAAGAACACGAAAGACTGTACAGAAACTACAAAGGTCCAACTTAGGTTGGTGTGACGCCCCCGGTTCAATCGTACACTAATCATACACGCAAACGTGTACGATCAAGCCCAGGGACTCACGGGAAGATATCACAACACAACTCTAAACACAAATAAACGGAGGTCCACAATATTACAGACCAGGGATCCGAAGATCCGAATACATAAGTCAGTCATACAAATAATATCTGGGTACAGACATAGTTAGACAAGTTATGCCTTAAGAAGGCTAGCACAAACAGCGACACTAGATCGAAAGGCGTTGGCCTCCTGCCTGGGAGCCTCCGATCCTACTCCTGGTCAGCTGGCTCGATCCAGTAGTACGTGCCCTCTGGACCCGCCTGGTAGTAGGCTCCGGTGGTGGCGTCTGGCTCCTGGACTCCATCGTCTGGTGTATCATCAAGGTGGGGTATATGGGGGAAAAGAGAAAATAAAGCAACCGTGAGTACTCATCCGAAGTACTCAGCAAGCAAGGATCTATACTACATATGCAACATTATCAATGGAGAAAAGGCTGTATATGTGGACTGGGCTGCAGAAATGCCAGAATAGAGAGAAGGCCTAGTCCTATCGAAGACTAGCATCTTCAAACATCTTCTCAAAGCCATCATCTTGCAGCAGTAGAAGAGAGTAGAATAGCATTTTATTTAGCAAACATGTTGAAGTACAGCTCAAAGATCCTTCCTTGACTCCCAGCGAGAAAGTAATCCCGAAGCTTCAATTAAGTAACAAGTATCCAGTTTAAGTAGTAGATCGGGATACACAAACTGAGCGTCCTTTACCGTAGGACCGGCTATCGATAGAAGATTCATCCCTGCAGGGGTGCACTACTGTTACCCAACACGCTCGATCAACTCTGGCCGGACATACTTGCTGGGTAATGCCCGTCCTCGGAAGATCAACACGAAGCAGCGCTCTACCTAGGCTCAGCAGAGAGGTCAGCACGCCGGACTAACCTATGCACCCAGGGGTCTCGGGCCATCGCCCTGGGCACCCTGCGCGTTGCGTGGCTGGCCGGGGTGCAGGCGCGACACTGAACTCGCCAGTGAAGTATCCAGCCCAATCCCGACGATCAGCCCGCACGGTGAATCGTGACGTCTGATAAGCTTTCGGCGAAACGTACATCGCAGAGGGCCCCATAACCATTATCCCGCGTGGTGGTAGTGCGTATAGGGCACGTCGACCCACTCAGATCACACACCCAAATCCGATCAGCTCATTTAGTAACAAGCGGAAACAATCAGAGTCTCTGATGCTCCGCCACAATGTCACACTCGAGTGCCCTTCCGGCACACCCGAAATCATAGATCCCCAGCGGGTACCCACCAGGGTGGACCCGCCTGTGAAAAAGGTCAAGTAACCGTGTGGTCATAATCATCAGGGTGAACGTAAGAGGTATCACCCTCGAGGTTCACACTGAGGGGTTGCACGACAGAGTCGTATCGGACATGGAGAAGGAGGAATCACCCTCGATGACCACGATCGTACAGCTATGCTGCAGAGTATTCATCAGGAGTGCGTTACGAGGTATCACCCTCGGCACTCGATAGTTACTACGCAGAGTCGTACAACTAAGGGGGGTGTGAAGTGAGGCGTCTGTCTCTGATCGACGATCACGTTGATCGAGTCGTTGATGAACAAGCAGGGGCAACAAAGTAAGGTGGTGGGGTCATAGATGGGTCATACCAACCTATACTAAACAGTTTATCATAGGCAGGTAAGATAGCAATGAACAGGTTACAACAGCAGGCTATGCATCAGAATAGGAGCATACATTAACAGTAGCGAAATCTAATGCAAGCAGGAGAATAGAATGGGCGATATCTGGAATGCTCAAGGGGGGGGGGCTTGCCTGGTTGCTCTGGCAAGAGAGGGAGGTCGTCAACGGGCTGCTTGTCAGTAGCGTAGTCGTACTCGACAGCAGCGACGTCGGTCTCGGCGTCTATCGAGAGAGAAGGAGGGGGAGAGAAACAATAAATTCACGGCAATAATGCAAACAATATGTATGACATGCCTAAATGATATGCCGGGGTGTTCTACTGCCTAACTAAATGATTTAGTTAATTTAGGAATTTATTCGGATTTATTTAATTAAAGTTGGACACTATTCATTTATCGAAATCGGTCTAATTGTTCAACGTTCTTATAGTTGCGGGCATCTGACGGAGATACCGAGGGCGTATCCGGGTTCGTATCGTCGTTCTGAGCAAGTTTCATGTACAAAGTATTTTCATCGGAGTTACGGTTTAAAAGATATGATTTTCTAAAGTTTTTATTAATTTCTGAAATTTAATTAATTATTTAATTCAACATTATCCGAAACAGTGATTGATGACGTCAGCATGACATCATGCTGACGTCAGCAGCCACCTGACAGGGTGGGTCCCACCGGTCATAGGCTGTTAGGTTAATTAGGTATTAACTAATTAAATTACTGTTTAATTAACACTAACTAGTTAATTAGATTAACCTAATCAGGATTAATTAACTAATTAATCAACTAATTAATTATTTAATTAATCATTTTATTTATTTCTATTTTTATTTTCTATTTCTTTTAAATCGTTTTTAGGGGGGTGGGCCCCATCTGTCAGCGGCACAGGGGGGGCAGGGCCCACCGGGCAGTGGCCCATACGGCCACACGGGGCGGGCGTGGGCGCAGCCCGAGCGGGCGCGTCCAGGGTGCGCCCGGGCGCTGGCCACGGGCACCGGCGAGGCGCGGCTGGACGGGTCGGTGGTGAGCGCGGGGCCACGGCGCGGGGAGGAGGCCACGGGCGGTCGGCGGCGAGGAGCGACGCGGGCGCGCGAGCGAGGGCAGTGGGCGGCGCGCGCGCGCATGCGGCAGAGCGCGGCGAGGCTGCGGTGCGCGCGGGCGCGTGCGCGAGCCGGCGAGCGCGGGCGGAGCGGCGGCACGGGGGCGCGGTGCGCGCGGCGAGGTGCGGGAGCAGAGAGGGGGAGGCCTGGGGCCTCACCGTGCTCGTAGGGACGGGGCAGCGGGGGGTCGGGGCGGTCGACAGGGACGACGGCGACGGAGACGAGGTGCAGGCCGGCGGGGAGGCGCGGGCTCCGGGCGGCGGCGAGGTCGTCGCGGCGTCGGGCGACGGGATCGGGGGTTTGCCCCGATCCAGATCCAGTCGAGGGAGGGGGCGACCGAGCGATAGGCGGCTGGTCGGGGAAGAGGAGAGGACAGGGCGACGTCGGCGTGGCGGCGGCGTCGGCACTGGCCGATCGGCGCGGGAGCGGGGTGGCGTCGGCGAGCGGCGTCGGCCCGATCCAGTTTCTGGATCGGGGGGGGCGAACGAGTGAGGAGGGGGTGTCGGTGAGGCTAGGGTTTGGCCGGGGGCCTTATAGGCCAGGGGCGACGCAGGTGGGCCAGCCGGCTGGGCTTCGGCCCAGTTGGGCCGGGGGGGGCGTTGCTCTTTTTTCCTTTTCTGTTTCTTTTTCCTTTTTCTTTATTCTCTTTTCTCCACTGTTAAATGTTTAGGCCCCAAATGGCTTTTGTAAAAAGTGTGACCTATTTCATAAATACCAGTGCATTATTCCCTAACACCTAAAATTAGTTTGGACAAAACATAATTCCATATTTATTTCAGATTCAATAAATGGTTATTAAATATTATCTTTATCCACTGTTTGAGGTTGTTCGAGTCACTTATCCAATTCCAATGATGTTGGTTTCAATTTTAGAATAGCCTCTGGAATATTTGCTATATATCTAACATTTTAGCTCCTATGTTGGACAACTTTCATATTCCACTTTCATTTAAATTTGAATTTGACTTAGGAGTTGAAATGCAATGTGATGCTAATGATGATTATGCATAGTCGATCATGCTAACATGTCGTTATCAAAAGTGATTACTGTTGCTAATCACCGGGGGTGTTACAACTCTCCTCATCTATTAAGAATTCTCGTCCCGAGAATTAAGAGGAAGACTGAAAGAAAGAGGGGTATTCTTCGCGAAGACGATCCTCGCGTTCCCAAGTGGCTTCATCTTCAGAATGATTTGACCACTGAACCTTGAGGAACTTGATTGACTTTTGACGTGTTCGACGCTCAGCTTGATCAAGAATACGGATGGGATATTCTGGATATGACAGATCTTCCCGTAATTCAAGCACTTCATGATCCACAGCTCGAATAGGATCCTTGAAGCAGCGGCGGAGTTGGGATACATGAAAGACGTCATGTACTTGAGAAAGGTTTGGCGGCAATTGCAACTGATATGCCACTTCTCCTCGACGGGCAAGAATACGGAACGGGCCAATGTAGCGAGGGGCTAACTTGCCTTTGATTCCGAACCGATGAGTGCCTTTCAACGGAGTGACGCGGAGGTAAGCTTGCTCGCCAGGTTGATAGACTATTTCCTGGTGCTTTCGGTCATAGTTGCTCTTCTGACGAGACTGAGCAGATTTCAAATGTTCACGAACAATGCGGACTTGTTCTTCAGCTTGCCGAATAATGTCCGGTCCGACGTGTGAGCGTTCCCCAGTTTCTGACCAATTCAGAGGGGTTCGACACTTACGACCGTATAGAACTTCAAACGGTGCCATCTTCAGACTAGCTTGATAGCTATTGTTGTAAGAGAATTCGGCATACGGGAGAGATTCCTCCCATTTCTTACCGAAGGAGATGACGCAAGCTCGAAGCATATCTTCGAGCACTTGATTAACTTGTTCCACTTGACCCTGTGACTGAGGGTGAAAAGCGGTGCTGAAAGACAGATGAGTTCCCATAGCTTCTTGGAAACTATTCCAGAATCTGGAGGTGAAGAGGCTGCCACGATCAGAACTGATCTCCAACGGAACACCGTGGAGTGACACAATCCGGGAAACATACAAGTCTGCTAACTGGCTAGCAGTGATTGTCTCCTTAACAGGCAGAAAGTGGGCAACCTTAGAGAATCGGTCAATGACAACAAATATAGCATCATTACCCTTCTGGGATTTGGGAAAACCAGTAATGAAATCCATTTGGACCTTGTCCCATTTCCATTCAGGAATTTCCAGGGGTTGCAGAGTTCCTGCGGGCCTTTGATGTTGAGCTTTAACGCGGCGGCAAACGTCACACTCAGAAACATAACGAGCAATGTCTCGCTTCATATTAGGCCACCAGAATCTCTGACAAATGTCACGGTACATCTTTGTGCTACCAGGATGAATAGACAAGGGAGTGTCATGAGCTTCCTTCATAACGTTTTCCCTCTCATTCTTGAACTTGGGTACGAAGAGACGGTGTTGGAAAAATAGGATCCCATCTGCATCAAGATGGAATTCCGACGGCTTTCCTTTCTCGAGGTATCGCTTGATCTTTTCAACTTCATTGTCATACCTTTGCATAACCTTAATGCCGTGTTCTAAATCTGGTTCGACAACCAGGGTATTGAGATAACCCTGTGGAACAATATGGAGGTTCAATTTGCAAAGCTCTTCATGGAGAAGAGGTTGTGTTTCTTGAACCATAAGATTGTTGCTATAGGACTTGCGACTTAAAGCATCGGCCATTACATTAGCCTTGCCGGGGGTGTATGAGATATTCATATCATAATCGGCAATTGTTTCGAGCCATCTTTGTTGACGAAGGTTCAGATCTGGTTGAGTATATAAATACTTCAAGCTTTGGTGATCCGTGTATATCTCGCAACGGTTACCGAGAAGGTAATGTCGCCATAGCTTCAAGGCATAGATAACCGCAGAAAGTTCAAGATCATGCACGGGATAATTTTCTTCATGAGGACGCAATTGTCGGGAGGCATAAGCAATCACTTTGCACTCTTGCATTAGGACACAGCCTAATCCTTGACGAGATGCATCACAGTATATCACGAAATCCTTTTGGGAATCCGGGGGTGCTAGTACTGGGGCAGATGTCAATTTATCTTTTAGTGTCTGAAAGCTTTCTTGACATTTTTCTGTCCACTCAAATTTAACACCTTTGTGAAGCAGATTTGTCAATGGTTTTGCAATCTTGGAAAAGTTCTCAACGAATCGACGGCAATAACTAGCGAGTCCGAGAAAACTTCTGACTTGCTTAACATTCTTTGGGGGAGTCCAGTCGAGAATAGCCTGAACTCGTTCGGGGTTAACAGCAATCCCATCCTTGGAAATCACATGTCCAAGGTAAGTTACTTCCGGAAGCCAAAATTCGCATTTGGAATACTTGGCATACAACTGGTGTTCTCGGAGCCTTTCTAGAACAAGGCAGAGATGTCCAGCATGTTCCTCTTTATTCTTAGAATAGACCAGAATATCATCTAGATATACCACGACGAATTTGTCGAGGTAATCCATGAATATATAATTCATCAGACGGGAGAATGTAGCTGGGGCATTCGTTAGGCCAAATGACATGACGGTGTATTCATAGGAGCCATAACGAGTGACGAATGCAGTCTTGGGAATGTCCTCTTCACGGACACGGATCTGGTGATAACCCAACCTCAAGTCGAGTTTAGAGAACACCGATGATCCAGCGAGTTGATCATAAAGATCATTGATCCGGGGCAGTGGGTATTTATTTTGGATTGTGGCTTGGTTAATGGGCCGGTAATCCTGAACCAATCGGTTAGTTCCATCCTTCTTCTTAACGAAGAGTGAAGGTGCTCCCCAAGCAGAGGAACTGGGGCGGATGAAACCACTCTTAAGTGACTTGTCGATTTCTTCCTTAAGCTCAAGAAGGTGATGCGGAGGCATCTTATAAGGTCGCTTGGCAATAGGAACGGTGCCAGGCTTCAAGTCGATGACGAACTCGACAGCTCTAGCCGGGGGTATTCCTGGAAGTTCTTCTGGAAAGACGTCTGGAAAATCTCGAACGACAGGAACGTTCTCGATCCCTTCCAGAGGTGAGGCGTTCAAAGCATTCATAACATATACCTCAGCTTCAGCGTCTCGAGTAATTCGGGCAGTGTAGTTCACTATCTCATCGGAGGGGTGAAGAAGTTGGATAATTGTTGTGGCACAATTGATCGAAGCAATGTGAGCTTTCAACCAATCCATTCCGAGTATGAGGTCTATGGTGGAAGACTTCAGGATAATAGGGGAAGCTAGGAATTCAAATTCCTCGATTTCAACAGGGACATTATGTGCCATCATAGTGGTTTGACATTGGCCTCCAGGGGTACGGACAACTATTGGCAGGTTCGTCTTTTCGAATGCAATGTCATGAGATAATGCAAATGCTTCAGACATGAATGAATGCGATGCTCCTGAATCAAATAATACAGAAGCAGGTACTGAGTTAACAAGAAGGGTACCCATCACAGTAGCAGGTTGATCCTGGACTTCTTCAATGTCAATGTTGTAAGCTTGACCACGACCACGTGAAGCAGACCCAGTATTATAGTTGCGGGTCTGATTGTTGCCACGGCCATATCCACGGCCAGCACGAGGAAAATCTAACTGATTCTGAGTCTGGCGGCAGTCTTTAGCCTGGTGGCCTGGTTTGCGGCACTTGAAACACAAACCATCTTCAGGACGAAGAGGGGCATTGTTCTGAATAGCTTGAGCCTTTGACGGCCTCGGTGGTGGAGGAGGCAGACGTAGTGCAGCATTGTTCTTTGGCGCAGAGGTATTGGGACGGAACGCGTTGTTGGGAATCCAAACTCTACGCTTCGGTGCTGAGCCCGAAGATGAGCCAGCATCACGATAGCGCTTCTGCGAGTCCTTGTGTTCCATCTGAGCGGTCTCAACAAGAATAGCCTTGTTCACTAGAGTTGAGAAGTCATTGATGTCTTGAGCAGCTAGTGCAAGCTTGAGGTCAGGGTGTAGTCCATTACGGAACTTCTCTTGTCTGCGAGCATCTGTGGCGATGTCTTCTTCAGCATAGCGGGAGAGATCAAGAAATTCCCGCTGATAAGCTTCAACGGTCTTATTGCCCTGGGTGAGGTTACGGAACTGGGTCTTCATGCGTTCCATAATTGCTTGAGGGATGTAACGTGTACGGAAAGCAGCCTGGAACTCATGCCAGGTGATGACTGTTCCAACAGGCAGAGTACGCTTGTGTGTGTCCCACCATTGAGCAGCGGGGCCCTTTAAGAAAAAGGCCGCGAAGTTGACATAGTTGGCAGGGACGACATTAGCTGACTCCATCTCGTGAGTGATGTCGCGGAGCCAGTCATCGGCATCCAGGGGCTTGTCAGAGTTGCGAAACTGCGTTGGGTTGAGTCGCGTAAACTCTGTCAAAGTTATTGAAGCTGGGTTCTGGTTCTGGTTGTTCTGATGCGGAAACTGAGCCATGATTCCAACCATGAACTGGCGGTTAAGCTCAAACTGTTGCATCATAGCCGCCATATAGTCTGGCGGTGGTGGACGTTCAGGGGCACGACCACGACCACGACCACCTGGTCTAACCATCCTGCTAAGTATCAACAGGGGGTAGTTTAGTAAAAGCAATTGCGAGTGTTTAGCGACAAGTATGATGTAACACGACAATACTTTAAGTAGTGTAATAGATACATAACAGTAGTCGATTAAGACATACAGATCCATACACAAAGTCGGGTACATGCGGACAGCATAACAGCGCAAATTAAAAGCTAGACATACTAGGCGGCGCGCAGGCACGCGGTAAGGAAGTACACAATGAGACATAGCAAAGGCTACATCAACGTCGGAGAAAACCACTGTAACGGGGTAACTGCGAGTGCGGACGACGAATATTCGTCGCGGAAGGATCCTGTGCTCCATGTGCACTCTGATGCAGAACCCGGTCTCGAACTGTAAGAAGAGGTCCACGTGCAGGTGTGTGACCTCCAACAGCAGGCCAGTCAATACCAGCATACATCTGAGTCCTGCGCGGGTAAAGGATGTGCTCCGGATGTATCCCTGCACGAACAGCGGGCATCAACTGCGTCATAGCATCGTAGAGACGTGCTCGAGTGGCAACCAACTCGACGGCAAGAGCCCGAACAGTGCGATCCAGAGCCTGAGTGCACTGAATCAGAACGCGGTGGTCATATCGGCGAGGCTCGTACGGGGCACAGATAGCTGCGTAGTATCCGGTAGCATCTCCAGCAGGGGCATACGGAATGTATCGGAACTCAGAGTCATCCAAGATATCACTGAACTGTCCTCGAAGACGTGCGACAGCAGAGTAGGCGGCATCATGTACTGCCATCTCAATCGTCACGCCGATACCGTGGAAAAGGTGCAGCTCGGTGTCTGAGTCATTCTGCCGATCATAGATACGAACATCAGCATGGTACTGCTCCTGATTAAACTCACGGTAATCCTCGTAAACCATGTACTCAGGGTACCAGCGGTAGCCAAGTCTGGTCATGAGAGCGATCAGGACAGCTGGAAAACCAGGGGCATCACGAGCCCAAGTGCGAAGCACAAGCTGTATCGTAGGACGCGGTGGAAACAAACGGTCCATCTGAAACAGAGGAAATTCAGATTTGTCAAATGACAACGAGAAGTTTAACACAACTCGGAGAGAAAGGTTAAACAAAACAATGGAAAGGAAAATGATTATCAGACTAATCAGATCAACGACAGGGAAATCGCACAGATATCCAGCTCTCCGGGTAGACGGGATTTACGAGATCCTAAGTGTCGGCGTTAGTAAAATTTTATTTAACCCGAATAGAAGAGATATTAGAGTCCCAGAGTATAGACGAGGAATAAAAGATCCTAATACCACCCAGTTGGCGACGTGGGCCCGTAAGCCACACAGCCAAGTTAGTAAATTAGTTTCTCGGTTTCTAGACTCAACTTCGGCCAAGGAATTTGGAGGGGGGCTTCCTACAGGCAGTCGGCTCTGATACCAACTTGTGACGCCCCCGGTTCAATCGTACACTAGTCATACACGCAAACGTGTACGATCAAGCCCAGGGACTCACGGGAAGATATCACAACACAACTCTAAACACAAACAAACGGAGGTCCACAATATTACAGACCAGGGATCCGAAGATCCGAATACATAAGTCAGTCATACAAATAATATCTGAGTACAGACATAGTTAGACAAGTTCTGCCTTAAGAAGGCTAGCACAAACAGCGACACTAGATCGAAAGGCGTTGGCCTCCTGCCTGGGAGCCTCCGATCCTACTCCTGGTCAGCTGGCTCGATCCAGTAGTACGTGCCCTCTGGACCCGCCTGGTACTAGGCTCCGGTGGTGGCGTCTGGCTCCTGGACTCCATCGTCTGGTGTATCATCAAGGTGGGGTATATGGGGGAAAAGAGAAAATAAAGCAACCGTGAGTACTCATCCGAAGTACTCAGCAAGCAAGGATCTATACTACATATGCAACATTATCAATGGAGAAAAGGCTGTATATGTGGACTGGGCTGCAGAAATGCCAGAATAGAGAGAAAGGCCTAGTCCTATCGAAGACTAGCATCTTCAAACATCTTCTCAAAGCCATCATCTTGCAGCAGTAGAAGAGAGTAGAATAGCATTTTATTTAGCAAACATGTTGAAATACAGCTCAAAGATCCTTCCTCGACTCCCAGCGAGAAAGTAATCCCGAAGCTTCAATTAAGTAACAAGTATCCAGTTTAAGTAGGTAGATCGGGATACACAAACTGAGCGTCCTTTACCGTAGGACCGGCTATCGATAGAAGATTCATCCCTGCAGGGGTGCACTACTGTTACCCAACACGCTCGATCAACTCTGGCCGGACATACTTGCTGGGTAATGCCCGTCCTCGGAAGATCAACACGAAGCAGCGCTCTACCTAGGCTCAGCAGAGAGGTCAGCACGCCGGACTAACCTATGCACCCAGGGGTCTCGGGCCATCGCCCTGGGCACCCTGCGCATTGCGTGGCTGGCCGGGGTGCAGGCGCGACACTGAACTCGCCAGTGAAGTATCCAGCCCAATCCCGACGATCAGCCCGCACGGTGAATCGTGACGTCTGATAAGCTTTCGGCGAAATGTACATCGCAGAGGGCCCCATAACCATTATCCCGCGTGGTGGTAGTGCGTATAGGGCACGTCGACCCACTCAGATCACACACCCAAATCCGATCAGCTCATTTAGTAACAAGCGGAAACAATCAGAGTCTCTGATGCTCCGCCACAATGTCACACTCGAGTGCCCTTCCGGCACACCCGAAATCATAGATCCCCAGCGGGTACCCACCAGGGTGGACCCGCCTGTGAAAAAGGTCAAGTAACCGTGTGGTCATAATCATCAGGGTGAACGTAAGAGGTATCACCCTCGAGGTTCACACTGAGGGGTTGCACGACAGAGTCGTATCGGACATGGAGAAGGAGGAATCACCCTCGATGACCACGATCGTACAGCTATGCTGCAGAGTATTCATCAGGAGTGCGTTACGAGGTATCACCCTCGGCACTCGATAGTTACTACGCAGAGTCGTACAACTAAGGGGGGTGTGAAGTGAGGCGTCTGTCTCTGATCGACGATCACGTTGATCGAGTCGTTGATGAACAAGCAGGGGCAACAAAGTAAGGTGGTGGGGTCACAGATGGGTCATACCAACCTATACTAAACAGTTTATCATAGGCAGGTAAGATAGCAATGAACAGGTTACAACAGCAGGCTATGCATCAGAATAGGAGCATACATTAACAGTAGCGAAATCTAATGCAAGCAGGAGAATAGAATGGGCGATATCTGGAATGCTCAAGGGGGGGGGCTTGCCTGGTTGCTCTGGCAAGAGAGGGAGGTCGTCAACGGGCTGCTCGTCGGTAGAGTAGTCGTAACCTGGTGCAGCGTCGTCGGTCTCGGCGTCTATCGAGAGAGAAGGAGGGGGAGAGAAACAATAAATTCACGGCAATAATGCAAACAATATGTATGACATGCCTAAATGATATGCCGGGGTGTTCTACTGCCTAACTAAACGATTTAGTTAATTTAGGAATCTATTTGGATTTATTTAATTAAAGTTGGGCACTATTCATTTACTGAAATCGGTCTAAAAGTTCAATGTTCTTATAGCTGCGGGCGTCTGACGGGAATACGGAGGGCGTATCCGGGCTCGTATCGTCGTTCTGAGCAAGTTTCATGTATAAAATATTTTCATCGGAGATACGGTTTAAAAGATATGATTTTCTAAAGTTTTTATTAATTTCTGAAATTTAATTAATTATTTAATTCAACATTATCCGAAACAGTGATTGATGACGTCAGCATGACATCATGCTGACGTCAGCAGCCACCTGACAGGGTGGGTCCCACCTGTCATAGGCTGTTAGGTTAATTAGGTATTAACTAATTAAATTACTGTTTAATTAACACTAACTACTTAATTAAATTAACCTAATCAGGATTAATTAACTAATTAATTAATTAATTATTTTAATTATTTATTTTTATTTTCATTATTTTTCCTAAAACGTTTCTGGGCCGTGGGCCCCATTCGTCAGCGTCACAGGGGGTTTGGGCCCCACTGGGCAGTGGCCCAGGGGGGGGGTCACAGGCGTGCGGGCGCGGCGCCCCGTCGGGCGAACCCGGGGCACGGGCGAGCGGGTGCTGGGCGCGGCCGGGGCCGGAGCGCGGCGGAGCAGAGTAGCAGCGGCAGCGGGGTGGCCGGAGCAGCAGCGAGGGGCGGCGCGGCACAGCGGGCACGGCGGGGCGAAGCGGGGCAAGATCCGCGAGCAGTAGCGAGGCAGGGCACGCGCGCGCGTGTGCGAGGCCCGGCGAGGCTGCGGTGCGCGCGGGCGCGTGCGCGAGCCGGCGAGCGCGGGCGGAGCGGCGGCACGGGGGCGCGGTGCGCGCGGCGAGGTGCGGGAGCAGAGAGGGGGAGGCCTGGGGCCTCACCGTGCTCGTAGGGACGGGGCAGCGGGGGGTCGGGGCGGTCGACGGGGACGACGGCGACGGAGACGAGGTGCAGGCCGGCGGGGAGGCGCGGGCTCCGGGCGGCGGCGAGGTCGTCGCGGCGTCGGGCGACGGGATCGGGGGTTTGCCCCGATCCAGATCCAGTCGAGGGAGGGGGCGACCGAGCGATAGGCGGCTGGTCGGGGAAGAGGAGAGGACAGGGCGACGTCGGCGTGGCGGCGGCGTCGGCGCTGGCCGATCGGCGCGGGAGCGGGGTGGCGTTGGCGAGCGGCGTCGGCCCGATCCAGTTTCTGGATCGGGGGGGGGGCGAACGAGTGAGGAGGGGGTGTCGGTGAGGCTAGGGTTTGGCCGGGGGCCTTATAGGCCAGGGGCGACGCAGGTGGGCCGGCCGGCTGGGCTTCGGCCCAGTTGGGCCGGGGGGGGCGTTGCTCTTTTTTCCTTTTCTGTTTCTTTTTCCTTTTTCTTTATTCTCTTTTCTCCACTGTTAAATGTTTAGGCCCCAAATGGCTTTTGTAAAAAGTGTGACCTATTTCATAAATACCAGTGCATTATTCCCTAACACCTAAAATTAGTTTGGACAAAACATAATTCCATATTTATTTCAGATTCAATAAATGGTTATTAAATATTATCTTTATCCACTGTTTGAGGTTGTTCGAGTCACTTATCCAATTCCAATGATGTTGGTTTCAATTTTAGAATAGCCTCTGGAATATTTGCTATATATCTAACATTTTAGCTCCTATGTTGGACAACTTTCATATTCCACTTTCATTTAAATTTGAATTTGACTTAGGAGTTGAAATGCAATGTGATGCTAATGATGATTATGCACAGTCGATCATGCTAACATGTCATTATCAAAAGTGATTACTGTTGCTAATCACCGGGGGTGTTACAGTTGGGACAGATGAAAATAAAATAAGTCTCACTTTTGAGCAACAACTCGCAATACACTGAAAAAAGTGTTCAGTTCAACTAGTGTATAAGACTTCAGTGCGAATAAAACTTAACCAAAACAAATCCCTGAGAAAACAGACACAAGTAAAACAGTTGTTCAACCACATTCTCATCACACAAAAAAGTTTATAAAACGTTGTGCCACACTGAAAACATCACAAAGTATCATGGTTATTACATAGTTGACAAGACATCCAAACCATACATACAAAGCCTACAATGTTTTCAAGACATAAATCACACAAGTATCTCATTCACTATGCAAATGATAATCAATTCTTCTATGCACTAGGAGCCAAAGCCTGAACCTCCTCGGGAAGCTCCGTCACCAAAACCTGGTTATTCGGGTTGAACACGACTGTATACAAATCCTCAGCATTCCAATCAACAATACAGGGCTACAAACAAAAAAACAAATAATGAAAAATGATGACACAGAAAAAGGAATAGACAAACAACCAAACATAGAAAGTGAAAGCTGAACTATAACCCACATCATTATTTTCAATGTTCTCGATGATCTTTTCACCATCATAGGTCCGCGAAAACTTCAGAGCATAATGGCCACATTAATTTGGCCCTTGAAAGGGAACCTTGACAAACCTTGGTCTTTTTTGCTAAAACACTCCAATTGGGCGGCTTGCTTGCATTATATTGAGCCTCACCATACACAGCCTTCATTACTTTGACCAATCTACCAATCTGTAAATTAAAGACCACAAAAAAGAAAAGAAACCACACATTTCAGGTCTCAGAAAAGCAGAAACAAAAGGCAAAAAAATTAATCTAGTAGAGATAATCAATATCACTCACAATCTTCTCGCAGTCTTTGTGGTAGGTGTTCTTTGAACGACGATGGTTCCTCCCATATGGTAAAGAGTCGAGTATGTCAATGGTACTTCGGTACTGATTCATGACATATAAGGAATAGTGCGACACTTTCACATCCTTTGATAAAAACATAGGTTTGAATAGAGGCATCATGACCTAAAAACAAATGACCAAAAGAGATATTAAATATTCAAAATAAAAACCTGCATCATAGCAAACAAATAAAACCAAAATCATCTAGTAGATCTCACAAGATTGGCAGTGAGCAAGTCTTCCCCATCTCGAACATAGCTCTTGAAATCTCTCGCTGCACTCTCCACATTAAACTCTTTCTCTTCATCGCCGTAAAACGAACAGTCAAGCACAAACTGCGAAAAGGCAAAAAGAAATAGACAGGAAAAAAGTATCAATAAGGAAAGTATTTTAAAAACTCGTAAAAATAGGCAGTGTTATTTCACAGAAGAAACGATCTAATTCATTACCGTGATGAAATATGGACTCAGCAAGATCCTTTTTCCAGATGTGAAATCAACATTTCTTTCGGGATCTCGCTTCCATTCATTAATGAGGAAGTCCATTACATCCCCCTCCATCAGCAGTCCAGGTGCAAAAACTTCCCTGACGCGATTGCCAGTGAAGGTAGTTACATTATCATCGGACTGAGGTATTAGTGAGAATGTAGTCCTGCAGCACACAGAAAACAGAAGTAGGGAAAGGAAGATAAGTCATTCATAGCAGTTTAAGTTATATAAAATGAGCAGTTAAGGTCATATTTATTTAGCAGTTAGAAACAACAGAAGAAAACGAAGAGGAAACATAATGAGAGATACTCACTCGGCATACTTCTCACGTCCTTCATCACTAAGCAACAGATCATACAACTTGCGAGCCTTGTCCAGGTGAAGGAATTTACGAGGGTGAAGCTGCTGCACGGGGGAGCTAAACTTAATCGGAGCTCTGGGTGCACGCTTCGTGCTTGTAACATTGCCAGACTTCAACGCAGCATCCTTCCTAGCAACACCGGCTCTATGACCCACTATTCTAGTAAGGGGAGATACACCCTTGGCAGCAGCACTCCTGGTGACTCTTCCCATGCCAGCGATCTTGTCAAACGCGTCATCATCACTGTCTATCAATTCCACAACATGATTCTTGGGTGTAGAGGGGCTATCTGGATCAGCAGCCGTAGAACCTTTGAGAGCTCCCAACCGCCCCTTCATAACACCAGATCTTGTCTTTTCAGGAGAACGCCCCTGGCTCAAATCAACAGCCACACGCTCGAGCTCCGAGAACTGGCTGCCAAAGATCCTGTAGTCATGCTCCCCAAGATCCAGCCACTCACCTGCAACAAAAAAGGAGAAGCGCAGAAAGGGTAAGTTCAAATACAGAATTCGTCACAGTACTAGTAAAGAGGTAAATCTGGAAACAAAGACAAAAGGTCATGCATACGTACAAGGTTCGATGCCAAACAAACCCCAGAAGTCGACATCAAACACATCGTTAGTGGCGAAGTATACATCAGAGTCTTTCTAATGTCAAGAATGTCTTCGTGGGTGTAATCCAACATTTCAATCACACCATCCTCCCGGCAATGATAAGTCTTGCAGTTTTGTAGCATAAAGAAGCCACAATCATGCCTGTTAACAAGAAAAAACAAAGGGTACATTACAAATTTAAAATACAGGAATACGACAAAAAATAGAAAACTACTCATTCCAACAACAAAAAACACCTAATGAATTTTATTAAAATGGATACTCACGTGTTTTCCTGCTGCGGCATACAAACAAACTCGCAAGAGAAACCATCAACATGCGCCGACGAGAACGGTTTGGCCCTATCTACACTGGACTCCCTCCAAAGCCTCTTTATATTATCTGTCATAGTCCTGAAGAATCTAACTGCATCACTCCAGGTTTCATCATGGAGTGAATCAAGACACTCGAAACGACGGAACTTCAAATTCAGAACAACCAAGCACCAATGCCCAACATCTTCACCAGGCTTCATGGCAGCCACAAATGACGGCGGATCAAAAGTAGTGAAAAGAAGCTGACAAAAAATCACAGAGGAAAAATGAATTTAAAAATTACAATGAAACTAATATTCAGCCTCCAAAACAATAAATAAAAGAGGGAAATTGAAATTCAGAAGTCCAAACAGATCAAATAATCATAAGGTCTAATTGAGTAAGCAACTCAGTACAAAAAATAAAGGCTACTCAAGTTTATCTCCACTGCCCAAACTTGCAAGAAACATATCAGTTCGACTTCCTTGCTACAATAAGTTCAGCTTCAAAAAAGAGCACACATCATTCGTAAGTACAGGGGAAAAAAGCAGGCTACTCAAGTTCATTCCCACCTTCCAAACTTGCAAGAAACATGACAGTTCTAGTTCATGAGTACAATAAGTTTAGATAAGAGCATGCATCTTTCATCACTACACAAAAAAACATCAAACATCAGGATGAGTCACGTACATGGTTATAACCATCAGCCCCTGATCTTGTGAACCACTGCCGCACATTGGCATCAATATTTCCATCACGGATCTTGGTCTGTTGTACAAAAAGAACATCAACAGTTAGAAAATTGCCAAATAACTTATCATCCTATGTACAAACAAATACTGACCGTCATCCATCTGGGAATAATCAACTTGTCACTCTCTCGGTACTTCTCACGTGGAGAATATAAAACAACGTCAGCAGTGTCTGAGTTGAGCATGCCAGTGGGGACGAACGCTTTAGCAACAGAACCAACACTAGCATTGCATTCCTTATTTTGAAACATAGGCTTTTCACTAGGGAAAACACAAGATGAGAGGAATTAAAACTACTGCAGTGATAACAATAATCATATGAGAGAAAGGAAAAGAGACGAAAATGATACGGGCAAAATCCCACACTAACCGTTTCCCACGGTTCGTGCGCAACCTCGTAAAAGCCAAGAAAAATGAATCAACCTTAGCAGCATTAGCACCTTCTGCTTGGAGAAAAAAGAAAAAATTATAAGTTCAAGCACTAGAAGGGAACATGGCCCCCATGCCATAAATGGGAAGTACGCCTCATATATAAGTCCTTACCTGCACTTTCAGGGTTTGACGACGAAAGATCTTGTGACGACAGCAATATGCCTGGACATTCAGGGTTTGACGACGGAAGATCCTGTGATGACAACAATATGCCTGCACTTTCAGGGTCTGAAGAGAGAAAATCCTGGGACGACAGGGGCGCCTCCTGCGTCAAAGGGCCAGAAGAAATCGACATAATTAAATCATCATCTTCAGATGGCACCTCCTCCACGCTAGACACGTCGGCGTCTTCCAATTCATCACCATAGTCAAGCCCTCCAGGCGGGAAATTTTTTGGCGGGAAATCTTTAGAATCAAAACCATTATCATTCTTAGCAATACCAACACCAGAAGATTTGGCATCAAGTATGCTGGCAGCACCAACATCATCATCAGCAACTTTGCCACCAACATCGCAACCACTGCTAAATGGAACAGCACAAGCATCTGCTCCAACAGTAATGGCCGCCTCGCGCTCAACATCAGCCATCTGGAAAAACAAAAATTCAGACAGTGAAGAAAATGAGCAAAACTAACAACCAAAAAAACCCACAAGAGGTGCACAAGCTAACTTTTACAGCTACAAGAAACAGCAGCGAAAGCTGCATATAAAATTAATGCAAGCACACAAAACAAACCTTAGCAGCATCCACAGCAACATCAGCGATGTTGCTGCTGCTAACATTTAAAGGAACATCACCGATGGGCGAATAAGGCCCATCACCAACAATAGCATCTTGATTCATAGTAATAAAGCAAAAATAATGCTCTTATTAGCAACAACACACAAAAGTTAAACTACACTAACAAAGGTAGATATCACCTACAATTCTTAACGATGTGGGATAGAAAAATGAACATCTAAGGCACATTAGTGCACATGAAAATTCAAGAATCATCCTAAACACAATAAAAAATAAAAATAACCTTGCTCTTATCAGTAGATGGGTCGTTAACTCCACAGTCAACAGCACCCTCAACACCATGACTGGTCTCCTGCATAAAAAATAAACAAATGAACATGACCAAGTTCAACTACATTACTGACAGTAGAACAACCTAGTAAAAATGCAAAGATCAAGGACTAACTCACCTCAAGAACAGGGACTCCAAACCGACATCATTCGTATGGTGGTCAGAAACATTAGCCTCAGTATCATCACCAGCCCTTCTGGTAGCAGCCTCATCCTGTTCCATCTGCTTGATAACAACATCAGCACCTTCTTCATATGGCTTGCAGCGAGAGTCTTGCATAGTTTTGAAACGCTTCATGTTGTTCAATAGGTGCACTGAGCTCTGAATTAGTTGAGCAACACCATCACGCATATCACTGATTAAAATTCTCTCCATGTCAATATAGTCCACTGCTTCCTCAGCATTAAATTGATAACCATCAGGAAGGATACCATCAATACAACTCATACTCTCAACTATAGTTGGGACCTTTTCCAGCTCAGAACGCACATTAATAAAAATATGCTCAATGCGCTCCAACGCAGAAATAGCTACATCGATACCAAAACCCGGCCTTTGCGAAGTACTAGCCTTACTAGGGCCAGCGGGAACATAACCAGCACCCTCAACACTACGACCATCTCTCAACTCATCGTGCGGAGATGAAATCTTGGGAACTTGAGACAACATCTCCAGGACTGACCATTTATAGACCCAAAAAAAGACAACTTCCTCTTGAGTTTTCCACTACGAACAAGGGGAAAAAGAGTTAATTAATCAATGCAACACACAGGAAAAAATAACATTTAATTAACAGATTTAAATCGTCAGTACTAACATGCTTTCACTGTCAGTGCCAACTTATTAGTGTTTACAAACAGGTCATGTGAACAAGAGATTCAGTTCAACCACATATGACACAACAGTACTAAAGATCATACATAAAATCTCACAAGCTTAAGAACAGACAATTCTAAACAGGTAACTCTGCAGTACACATGTTCACTCCAGCAAAACAGCTATACCTAAAAAATAAAAGGGCTGCAAGACTGGATAGAAATAAAACCCACCAGAAGCTTCCCAAACACCCAAGTCCCTGGGTCTGCATTGCCTTTTCTTATCAAATCTGCATAAGCCAGATCGAAAAGCTTGTCCTGATCCATGAAACATAAGCAGGGGACTCGCATGTCAACATCCGGAATCTTCCCACGAATGAGGCAGTCAAGGTACATTAGTACAGGCCCTAGAGCACAGTCTGTGATTGCCTTCCCCAACGTAACACCATCTTGGTACCTAACAACAGCCCTTCTAAGCTCATCAACCATCAGCTGGCAATAATCCATATTATCCATGTCCTCAATGATGAGATCCTCAAACATTGCTGCCTCTCTGGAAACATGAGGGGCCGCACTAGGCAACACAACTTTCATGAACACAATAATGAAGAACACTCGTAGAGCTAGGTCATCTTTACTAGGATCATTGACAAGCACCTTGAGCTTATCCCTCAAATCCTTTGTCTTGATATCCTGGCTCCTGCTAATGCCAAGATCCGATCTTAACTTCATCAGAGCATCATCATATCCATCCTCTTACGGCCTTGGTGCAAAGCGACCACCACGAGGGAACCCAAAAAGCTATTGTATGCCATCACTAGTGATGCGAAGCTTCTTATTCGCCTCACCCATGTCCAGAGTCATCGTATCAGGATCTATCTTCAGGTACAAAACTCCCATCAGAGGGCAGGAAATGTTATACTTCACCTAGCATTCAAAGATAGAATCAAACCCAGCTGCATGAACTCTGGCCACAAGGCGACTCTTGAGCAAACGAGCACAAGTATCTATCTCTTTTAACGAATATCACACAGTTATATTCAATCGCTGTAAGTCACCTTCATCCACATCAACTTTTCCCTCATTGCCTCTCGCCGGCTTGACCGGACTCCTAACGCTAACAGGTTGTAAATGAAATCAAGAAGGCACAGCTTAGTTCAATGAATATAAAAAACAAAAGAAACATATGAAGGCAAGAAGGAAAAAAATGATTGCACAAGTTCAACTATTAAAACAACTTCAGTACCACAAAAAAAGACCAAAACTAATACCACAAAAAAAGTGATGCAAACAATGACCAAGCCTCACCTGGCCACACCATACCAACCCGACCACAACTAAATTATTGGAAGTACAACTAGTAAGTCACATACAGTACAAACACTTATCCCAAAAGAAAAATATTGTTTTATGAATATAATTAAGCCCAGTGTGCATGACTAATACTAATAAACACAGTAAATCACTAACCTACTTCAGCAAAGACTAAAACAAAGGAATGTAATTAAAAAATGCCACTAACTAGAAAATTTCAAATACTAAAAAAACACATACCACTGCATATTCATCTTCAGAATTAACTTCAATGTCATCTCCCTCAAATTCAGGATCTTCAACCTCGACACGAGCATGCTTCTTCACACCTTTGTTCACCTTTGCAGGAGGAACTTTGCACTTCTTATTTTCCTTTAACAAAGATCACTTCGAAAGAGGAGACGAAGAAGCCTTCTTATTTGGCAAAACTCGTGGACTCCGACGAACAGGGGAGCCACCAAGTGTGCTTGGACCAATCTTGACAGCAACACTATCTGCATCAGCTTTGCTATCACCAGGTTGGGAAGCAGCTTTCACATGTGGGCTACGCCTCTGTGTGTCGTCAGGGTTTGGATCTGCCATCTTCCTCTTCACAACAGTTTTATTTGCCTTGACTGCATCACGAGGGAACGCTTGAGTCAACCGAGTCTGCAACAAGTTTGTCTTGGCAGGCATGTCAATTCCATGAGACCTAGCATGACCAGTTGCAACGGCCTCGACACCACCTTCATCATCTCCAGCTTGAGCAACATCCTCAGCGCTTGGATGCACGCAAGCAGCTTTTTGATGCCGTTCCAACTCCTTTCTCTTTAGAAAATCACTCTTCTTCTTTCTTATCCTTTCATCCTCCAGCTGTAACTGCATAGGAACATCCTCAGCTTGAGTAACAGGCTCAGTGCCATCCACACTCTAAGACTGAGTAACAGACAACTGCAAGCTCCCATCACCATCACCAAAATTGAGAGAATAAATCCCATCATTAATATCTTTCACAACATCAGCAATGTCCTCGGCAACAGCATGGCTATCATTCACCGCATAAACCAAAAACATAAGCACATAAACATAAATTAAAAACAAATCAACATTGCAGAGACAAATAACATAAGATGCATAGCGACAGACGCAAACAAAAGGAACAATTGAGGTAACTAAACACATCTATGTATGCAAGGCTGTTAAAAAAGAGCAAATAAAAGAGAAACACCAACAACACTCGCAAGTTCTTCTAGAGGATTTGGTATATCAAAAATAACATTCACAAGATCTCGAAAGCGGTCTGATTTGTCAGAATCAGGAGGTACTGGCACTCCAACATCTGCAACAAAATAATAATCAGCAAAAAAGAAAAGTATGAAAATACATGAACATGCAATCAGTTCAATTATATGAACCCTACCAGTGCACAAACATGACAACACGTCAGTTCATGAACATGACAGCAACCAATAAATAATATAACCCAATAACTCGCACGCCGAACTTCAAAATGTCAACTGTTTCAACATCCTAGTAGTTCTTCTCAGACTGCTACAAACAATTCAGATGCCACTACAACAGTTCAAACTACACATGATCATCAGTACTGCAACCTGTATGCAGGTTAAAACAGCCTAAAAACTAGACATACCACACATTCCAAGGCAAAAATTAACAACTATCAAAATCCATACAACTTGTAATATCCATACGACAACACCTATGCAACTAAAAACCTATTATGCACAGATCTGATAAAACATCAGCAGCAAAACAAAAGAAAAGTTTCAGCACAACGAATTAACCACATCCACATTCTTCGAACTCAGTGACGTACCCATAGAGATCTACAAACCTAAAAACTGCCGAACCAGAACTGCAACAGACATGAGCAAATCTTAGGGTTCTTACAATTTCAGAAAGGAAGCACGCCAAATAAGAAAAACTCTTACCACCAAACAAAAAACTCCACCACCGAATCCAGTCTGAGACCCGCGCGCCGCTCGCCGAAAAAACCACACAAACAAAACTTCCCCTAGCGAATCCGGCCTGAGACAATAAGAGAGCAACAACTTAGAATACATAAAAATCAGTGGTAGAGGGGAGCCGAGGGCAGAGGAAAGGAACCAACATGGCACAAAGAGTATCTCTGGCGTTCAACCCGCTAGCCAACGCTCCCGTGGCGAAACTAGAGAAGCAGCTTCTATGCGCCGAAGAGGAGAGGCGGGAAACGAAAAAGGAAGTGATTGCAATAACTAATCGAGAGGAGGAGAGGGGAGGTCAAAAGGAGAGTGGGAGAAAACCGAACGGCTGATGCCCACGATCGTGGAAGGAAAAAAGGGCAAGGCCCACTATCTCAGGGCAGTTACTAAAAAAAGTAAAAATTAAATACAATAACAAAAAAAATGAACATAGTTCGACAAAAAACATCTCAAAACAGTTCGACAAAAACTATTAAAAAAGTACAATTAAATTACCTTAGATAGATTATTCAAAATTAGCTACAGTTTTTCTAAAAAATAATAACAAAAAGTATTAAAAAAATGGTGGTGCGCTTTGGATCAGAATTCATGTAACGGATTCGCCTACTCCCACTTGTGGTACGCATGCAACGCCGCAGCACATTATACAATGCCGACCCCTAATAAAGATAGATAATGGGGCAAGTTATGTTACGAATTCGCCTCAGCATTCGATAGTGCCGCTTTTTTACTGACGACGTTGTTCATCAGTCCATACAAGCAAGATGTGTCAGTACGACTATGCCCCTCGGTGCGGTCCTGGTTTTCCCCTAAAGATAGATAATGGGGCAAGTCCATACAAGGAAGATGTGTCAGTACGACTATGCCACTTAGTACGGTATCGCTTTTTACTGACGATGCAAAATGTGTCAGTACAACTATGCCCCTCGGTGCGGTGCTGGTTTTCCCACTAAAAGATAGATAATGGGGAAAGTCATGTTACGGACTCGCCTTCGCACGTGACGTCGTGGCACGCCGCGTCGTCGCCTGCTACGGCTCATTTCTGGCTTGGCCTCGCCGGGTCCCCTCCCCCCCGGGCTCGGCCTCGCGCTAATGCGGCAATGCGCTCGTTTAACAGGCATAGTGCGGTTATTCTGTCCCCCCCCCCCCCACACACCCACACCCCCTAAAAGATAGATAATGAGGCAAGTCTGTTACGGACTCGCCTCCGCATGCGACGCCGCGGCACGCCGCGTCGTCGCCTGCTACGGCTCGTTCCTGGCTCGGCCTTGCCGGGATGGGGGAGAGGGGTCCCTCCCCCTCCCCCCGGCTCGGCCTCGCGCTAATGCGACAGTGCGCTCGTTTGACAGGCTTAGTGCGGTTATTCTGTCCCCCCATGCACCCACACCCCCTAAAAGATAGATAATGGGAGCAAGTCATGTTACGGACTTGCCTCTGCATGTGACGCCGCGGCGCACCGCGTCGTCGCCTGCTACGGCTCGTTCCTGGCTCAGCCTCGCCGGGATGGGGGAGGGGGTGTCCCTCCCCCCCGGCTCGGCCTCGCGCTAACGTGGCAGTGCGCTCGTTTGACAGGCGCAGTGCGGGGGTTGTGCCTTTTAACCACTGTCAATCTTGACGCGGATGTTTCATCAGTCCATACAAACAAAGATGTGTCAGTACAACTATGCCACTCTGTGTGGTGCCGCTTTTTTACTGACGGCGTTGTTCATCAGTCCATACAAGCAAGATGTGTCGGTATGGCTATGCCCGTCGGTGCGGTCCTGGTTTTTCCCCTAAAGATAGATAATGGGGCAAGTCCATACAAGGAAGATGTGTCAGTACGACTATGCCACTCACTGCGGTATCGATTTTTACTAACGACGCAAGATGTGTCAGTACAACTATGCCCATCGGTGTGGTGCTGGTTTTCCCCCTAAAAGATAGATAATGGGGCAAGTCATATTACGGACACGCCTTCGCACGCGACGTCGTGTAACGCCACGTCGTCTCCTGCTATAGCTTGTTCCAGCTGGCTCGGCCTCGCCCCGACCCCCTCCCCCCCGGCTGACCTCGTGCTAACACGGCAGTGCACTTGTCGACAGGGCAGTGCGGTTATTCTGTCCCTCCCCCCCCCCCCCCCCACGCACCCACACCCCCTAAAAGATAGGTAATGGGGCAAGTCATGTTACGGACTCGCCTCCGCATGCGACGCTGCGGCACACCGCGTCATCGCCTGCTATGGCTCGTTCCTGGCTCGACCTCGCCGGGATGGGGGAGGCGGTCATGATCCCCTCCCCCCCCCCCCCCCGGCTCGGCCTCGTGCTAACGCGACAGTGCGCTCGTTTGACAGGCGCGGTACGGGGGTTGTGCCTTCAACCACTGTCAATCTTGACGCGGATATATATATAGTAACGCTAAACTAAGCGTGAGTGTAGAATAGCTTATTCTACACCCCTAGTAACGCTCAATATAAAATATAGTAATGTAGCATATAAAATATAGTAATTTTTTGACAATGTAGTAAATCAAAAACTTGCATACTGAAAAATATATTTCACAATTACTATATTTTATATAGTGTTTTACTAGATTATATATATATATATATATATATATATAGGGTGGGTCTATTCTGCTAACACCCTTAAGACCCTTATTCTGCACACAAAACTTCTTATTCTGCTAACACCTCCCGACTCGCACTCAAACAGAGGCAAACGAATCCACCGACCACCACCTACACACGCACGACCCCCGGCCCCGATCCCCTCCACCTCTCCCGACACGCCCCCACCTAGTCCTCACTACTCCCACGACCGGCGTGCCCACACCCCCCCCA